>PVIC010024563.1:0-25918 GCA_004025085.1 Thryonomys swinderianus
GGGGACACTGAGTGGCTCATTGTCTGCTCAGAAATACAAAGGAGAAGTCCCGCAGCTGGTGGAAAGGTCAAGCCAGGGTCCAAAACGAAGGACCTTCTCCCCTCTCCCCTTAATCTGCTTGATTCATGACATTATCCTGCAGTTTTGTTTCAGAAGAAATTGTAGCACATACCTGAAACTAAAAATGGCACTTGTTGAAGCAATAATAAAAAGAATTTAGGTAACGAATGTTGTTGTGGATATAGAGAGGTTGGAACCCATATGCCCTGTTAGCGTATTTCAGTGGTTGCAGCCACTCTGGAAACTGGTTGGGCAGTTTCTGAGTGGTTAACCATAGTTATCGAAGAGCAGATCAATCTGCTGCAACCCCTCCCCGACCCTTCACTTTACACTGAGAGCTCCAGGAGAAGCTGGGCCTGGTCTGCATGGCTGCTGCTCTGTCTCCATGAGGAATAGAATTTGGAACGCAGCAGTTACACACATTTGTTAAGATGACTAAAGAATGAGGCATAGCCCTAAGTGAAGTCCTTAAGAGCTGTGCTCTGGAGTTAGACCACCTCAGTGTGAATGCTGCTGGCTCAGCTCCTAGTTAAGGGAACTTGTGTTAAAAACCCAGCCCCTCTGAGGGGCTTCAGTGTGTTCCTTTGTGAAGTGGGTGAGGAATAGCATGCGTAAGATCTGTGAGTGACAGGCACTTAGGGAAAGATTATTAAAATGAAGAAAATTCATGTAAGAAAACATTATTAAAATTTGCACAATGCTTTGTCCCATGAAAAATGGGGCATCAGCTCTATTGAGGAATAAGGTCCCTGGGCTCAAGGTTATGGGGAACTTTCATTTTGTAGGAAAGAGACCTATAGAAGCCCCCAGAAAAGTCCTAGGTCTGTGAAGAATACACCACAATATATGTACTACATTAGCCAATCAGAGTAGGGAATCCTAGATTAGCATAACTTTACACATCTCCAAAGATGGGCATGAAGGACATGCCATACTTTTGAAATGAACTAATTTCTCTAAATAGAGTATTATGTGTAAGAATATGGTTTCCTACATATTTTAAGTGGATAAATCTTGGTTTTGAGAAACTGTCACTTCATGTCTGGCTAATTTACCTCACTTACAAAAAAATGAAGTGATGACACTGACCATTATTCTTAGGATGTATAAAGACAGAATTGTGTTGGTCTTCTACTCTTCTTTTACATGTATTCAGTGGAAGTATTTTCCTCCCTGCTCCTAGAACCAACTTGGATAGGCCCTATGTTTTCAGAATCTTACTCTTAGATCATTGCTGTCCTAAGAGCTACTCAGAGTAGCTCTGTAAGGTTGTTTCTCTCTCAAATTTCTTCTAGCCTTAAGTTCCAGAAAACACTATAGTGAAGAACATTCAGTTAAGACATTTAACATCACATGGGAGAACAAAATAGTGATGGTAAACTGTAGCTACCCTTAGATTTACTAACTCTACTTAGGGCCACTCAAATAAGGAAGGATAATTGGAGTTCAAACACCTCAAACTTCCACAGGACTTTGAATTTTTGAGTTGGTTTTGCACTGCAGCATGAAATGGTATCACTGCAAGATCTGCTAGCTAGGGTGCCCTACTGTCCTGTTAAGCCACAGAGGAAATGTGTTTGTCAGTATCATATATAATAGAAGGGAGATTTCCATGGGAAGATAAAGGGTGAAGTATGAGAGCTAACATACTATGATTCATAGAAGATTGGTATTATAACATCAGGCATGCGTTATTTTACTAGCAAGTTTTAAGAAATCTGTTTTGGGCAAAGATAGGCTATTATCAAGAGAGTCACTATAGCCACTGGATGTCTGGATAATGGCTTACCATTTTGTGTGTGTGTGTGTGTCTTTGTGTGTGTGTGTGTGCGTGCATGCGCCTACTTGGGTTTGTATGTGTATTTCTTCCTATAGGCCCAATTCTGAGCAAAGGAGCCAAGTATCTGCTTTCAACTCAAACAGTACAGGTGTTTTATCCCTATTCTGTTAAAATTAGAATTTCACTGTTAGCTCTCTATACATGGATGGCCAAGAAATGGCTTTTATATAGAAAACAAGACTAATTCTTGGCAAAGTAAACCAAGATCCAACTGAAGGAAAATCTTTGCAAATAAGAATTTATTTAGGATTTACAAGGTCACTTATGTATATTTTTAGATTTACTGAAAAATGTGCACCAAATAAAAATGTTTTGGTGACATGCCTTTTAACAGTATGGAACTGTCCCATTCATAGGCTGTTTCCTCCTCTTTGATCGTATGTAAACTAATTTTACTTCCTAAAAGTATATACTAGAGTAAATTTTCCCCTTCCCTTGTCCCTCACATGTTGATTCAGTGGCTCTCTGGCTTCATGATACTGAGCTGTTAATCTGGTCTTTTAGGTTCCAGCATTGTCCCAGAAAACGCAGCCCTGAATGTATGAGATGGAAAAAGTTCAGAGAAGCCTTTCCTTTCGCTATTCAACACCACTAAGCATTTCTCAGTTTCCAAAGGCCCTGCCTTCCATCACAACTGGGACACAAGGCAGTGAGTGCAGCCCTAGCTCTGCCTGTGATAACTTCATGCCAGGGTCTCTCTGGCTGCTCCCAACAAAGTTTGGAGAAGCCAGTTCCTCTGTTCTTTCATTCCTTCTAGGATCTACAACAGGCCTTTATTACAAGTCCTTTAGCTTCTGCTTAACCTGTTTCTTCTATCTCTAACTCACTGTACCAGTTTTTCTAGTTAGTCACAGAGAATATTTTCTTATGTACTTATTTGCAGTACTGGGCATCGGACCCAGGGTCTCATGTATACTTGTGCTCAACCACTGAGCTACCACCTCAGTTCTTTCTATTTTTAATTTTGAAGCAGAGAGTCACTGAGTGGCCCAGGCTGGCCTTGGACTTGCGATCATCTGCTTGAGTAGCTAAGATTATAGATAGGTATCAGTGTGCTGGGCTCAACGAATATTTTATAATTCATGCAGATGGAACTACTTTTTGCTGTTATACAAAAGCAAATCCATTTAGTAGAAGTTGGCATAAGAGAACTTGTGGTTGGGAAAGGAATTTTGTATTAAAAATCTGATAGCAAGCAAACATGCTGAACAAAACAATTCATTTTCATTAGCTTCTTAAAAAAGGATTTACTTCTTTAAAAATTCTTGTTGCTTTTAGCTTTCTGTTCAGCAGATTTTAATAACATACTGTAATGTAAGCATTCTTGGTCCTTTCTATAGTTAATGAGAATACAAAGCTTTTTGTTCTGGAATTTCCTGGGCATTTGTAAGTGGGCAAAGGCCCTAGCATCCCCTTCTACCACAGCTATAGCACTCATAATGTCTTTGGAATCAGGGCTCGGTTTTATTTATTTTTTATTCATCCAGGCTTTTACCTTGTCATATGAATTATTAGGGTAAAAATCTGTCTCATTATTAACCTTTCATAGATGATTTCATTATACAAAGTAGTAAGATCACGTACCCTGCCCAGAGAAATTAATTTATGCTGAGTAGTTGTCTATTTCAATGATATGAAAGACTGAGGAAAATATAAATGTAAAATCCAGAAGGTTTTCTAGATTCCTTTATAGCTAGAGAATTACACAAGGACTCTGTTGTTCGAGTGCTGTAGTTTGCCACTGTTGGAAGATCTGGTAAATCACTACTTCAGATGCCGTCACTGAGGGCTGGTGTTCACGACTGGCCAGGCTTTGGTGTCCTCTGAACTGGGACAGCTCAGCAGAAGGAGAAGATGGAAGATTCCAAGGGCGCGCGCGCGCACACACACACACACACACACACACACACACACACACACACCCCACCGAATCCCCTATGGGCTCAGCTGGTGTTTTACAGCCTTTACAGCCTCTGGGGATTGGGAACTGATTGCCAGCTGGGGGGATGATGTGTACACAGAAGCATATGTTTGCTATTGTTGTCAAAGAAAACAGTAAGAGCTCACACCTGCCTAATAGGCAGCATGATAAGCGCAGAGATGCTTGGCAATTAGGCATAAATGTTTGGCATTTTATGTAAATTGCTGTAATTATTATTATATTTTTATAGAAAAAGACCCACAGAGTTTTAGTTTTTATTTAGATGTATCTGTAATCAGTCCATTCCTTTCTGTCACTGTTCCCAACGCCAGTCCCTGCCTCCTGCCAACCTAACTGCCTGTCCTGCAGGTTATTTGCATGCTTCTTCCTTCCCTGACAGCTCCCTCCACACCACACCTAGGTTTTGCTCACGCACTCCTGCCCACCCTCTGCCTACTTCCTCCGTCCTCCCACAGCTTCTTCGAGGCCCCCGTGGTTACGCCAGGATCTTGTCCACAGAGTCATAGCACAGGATGCTGTCAGTGAAGGCCTCAAGGTGAGGGTGTGGATCTCAGCAGTAAGTAAGAGGGCCGTCACCGGATGCTGAAAAATGGGAAGGGAAACCAAAGGGCAGATACAGTCATACAGAAATATGAGGTTAATCAGGGTTAAGGGGGGCTCCCCTGTGTGCCTGAGCCGTGGTCTGGTGTGCCGAGGGAGAGGGGTGAGAAGGACAGTGCCTGTCACAGCACCACAGTCACCTACAGTCCCAGCAGTTCCACCTACAGACCCACCGTCTGATGTGGATCACCGTCACGATCCAGTGTCAGGACATCTCTGCCACCCGCCCCCCCAGGGCGAGATGTACCAGATACAAATAGCCTACACTGATATAAATCCTAGGGGGTTACTCGCCGGCCAACTGTGTGTGTGTGCATATATCTATATCTAACCTATGTCTATACTTGTATCTGTAATTTCCAAAGAGCATTCTCATCTGATCTTAATAACCTTGTGTAGTACACGTGTTACCTTCCCTGTTTTATAAGTGAGTACACTAAGGGCCACCGAGGAGGTGGCAACCCAGACCCTGAGCAAGGTCAAGAAATCAAAAAACGTGAGCAACAGGAGGACAGTGGACCCAGGGGAGAAGCAGGATGGAAGAAGCAGAGGAAGCTGTGAAAGGCGAGGAAAGCAAAGACAAGATAGAGACCGAGAAGACACATCTGTGTCTTTCCCCATTTTGCTGCACTGGCCTCAATTTCTCTCCATCTCAGCGCAGTTAAAACCTCGGCACAGAGGAAAGTGGGCCTTAGAGGGAGGGGCTACTTCTTCAGCTCAGCAAGGATTATTAGCTGCAACTGTGAAAACCTGAAAAATAATCTGTGCTAATTTTGGACATCCCTCCCCTCAGTCCTTTCTCTCTGTGTGCTGCGAACCAGAAAAGATTGTAAAAAAGCTAAACTGACATCCAATGTCCATTGCTGCTCATCTAAAAAGTCTTGGGGAGCTTTTTTCCTTTAGAACAGTTGAGTTCCATTGTTTCTGTCTTCTTATCACCTACAAAATACTCTTCCACAAATTATTCAGTATTGAACCATTTCTATTCTTTTTTTTAAATTGCATTCTTTATTGGTACAATTTGCAAACATCTCACAATCACACATAATATTGGGGAATTTGTACCAATATATGACACAGTCAATTCTCATTTGTACCCATATCCCCACCCACACCTCCCCACCCCCTGAACCATTTCTATTCTAATCATCCTTTTTCCTAATCTTAAAACAAACGTGTTTATTTTTAAAAAATGGGAGACATTCAAAATTGTTAATTCTAAATTGACAATGTTTTCAGATGATAAAATATTCTCAGTCCACTCAGAGTTTAGACAACAGTTGTTCTTAGGGATTTTTTTCCCCTTCTTGCTCTTACTTTATGATTTCCGTGTTCAGATTATGTTTGTATAAATAAACAGAAGATTATATTACATACAATGTAATAAGTAGGTCTCTACACTACCACATTGTTTTTAAAGCTTTTTGTTTTAGAATCTTGTTTTATTGGTAAATATGATCAAGAACACAAAAAGCTCTTATCTGAGTTTAAAGGATTACATTTACCAATATTTAACCCATAATAAAAACTGATAGAGAAATTTGAACTATTTACAATTCATTTAAAACATCATTGGTAATGTTAACTGAAATGTCATTAACAAATAAAAGTAACTATACCAGAAAAAAATTTATGAGAATAGTATTGTACATATGTATGTATGTACGTATGTATGTATGTATTTTTTGTGGTGCCGGGGATCGAACTCAGGCCCTTATGCATCCAAGGTTGGTGCAGTACCACTTGAGCTAAATCCCCAGTCCAGAATAGTATTGTTTTTAATTTTTTGGAAAATTCATATATCTGGCTTAACAGAAGACAGCTGGATTCTCAGATCTGTTTCTTCACTTGGACTATTGTACTATCACTCAGGATGCAGCCTTGGGAAAACTGCGCTGTAAAACAGACAAATAACAGCTCTGTATTGTTAAGAAAGTAATTTTGACCTTGTGAAGCATCTGAGAAGGTCTTAGGAACCATCAGGGGTTCACAATCCGCACTTTGATAATTGCTACATTAAATCATCATGACAAGGCTTAAAGGAATCTGAAGAGGTCATTACTAATAGGCTTGGTCACTCCACTCCAAAAATGTTCAACAGGTACATTTGTAAATTGCCTCTGTGACTGTGCCATTGAGCATTTTGTTTTGTTCATTAAAAAAGAAATTAAGTCAATTACATATCCTCTGAACAGTTTAAGAGTTAGAAAGAAGCAGTGTAATAAAATAATTGAAAAATGCCCTTATGAAGGGCAAAATACAGTAAGTTGTATGCTATCATCTGTGTTGAAAATAATTAGAATGAACAAAGGATGCTTCCTAGACCTTTTAGCAGAACATATATAAATCAGAAATAGGGGTGCTTTTAGGGCAGGGAATGGGGAACAGGAAATCTGGGGTGGGAAACAATGATTCTCATCTATTTATAGTTTGCTATTTTTTTATTTTAAGCAGATGCACGTTTATCAAATAAAATATATACATATATATATACACACATATGATTACAATACATAAAAAATGTGTAATATAACAGGGGAAACCCAGGATTATCTGGGAGCTTTGTAAAAACCAGATTTTGTTTATTTGGGTCTCTAATCCACTTTGATTTTGGTTTAGTGCATGGTGAAAGAGATAGATCTAACTTTAGTTTTTGGCAGGTTAAAGACCAGTTTTTCTCGCACCATTTATTAAAGAGGCTTTCCTCGATCAAGGATATTTGGCTCCTTTGTCAAAGATGAGGTGGCTTAGTGTATGTGAAGTTGATTCTGGATCTTCTATTCTATTCCACTGATCCTTGGCTCTGTTACTTTGCCATTACAATGCTGTTTTCTTTATCACAGTGGCTTTGTAGTGTAGTTTCAAATTGGGGATCTTGATACCCCCTAGCATGTTTCTGTTGCCTAGAATTGCTTTCATTATTCTAGGTCTCTTGTGGTTCCATATAAATTTTTGGGTTATTTTCTTTAGATCTGTGAAATATGTTGTTGGAATTTCAATCAGGATTGCATTAAATTTATACAATAGTTATGGGAGTAAAGCCATTTTTATATTAGTTCTTCCTATCCAGGAACAAGTATATCTTTCCATTTTCTGATATCCCTTCCAATCTCCTTTTTTAGAATGTTGTAGTTTCCAGAGTAGAGGTCTTTCACCTCCTTTCTTAGATTGATTTCTAATTTTAGGATGTTTTGTGAAAGATTTCTCTCTCAATGAGTCTGTTATTTGTGTATAAAAAGGCTATTGACTTTTTTTTTTTTTGAGACAGGGTCTTGCTTTGTAGTTCAGGCTGGCCCTGAGCTCACTACCTAGCCTAGGTAAGCCTCAAACTCAGTAATCCTCCTGCCTCTGCCTCCTGAGTGGTGCGACTACAGGCATGAGCCACCATACCCGGCTCAAGGTTATTGATTTTTGAGCACTGGCCTTGTATCCCGCTACATTACTAAATTTGCCAGTTAAGTCTAGCAGCCCTTTGGTTGAGTTTTTAGGGTCTTCTATGTAGAGTACCATGTCATCAATAAATAATGACAGTTTAACTTCCCCCTTTCCTATCCTTATTCCTTTTATTTCTTTCTCTTGCCTAATGGCTGTAGTTAATGTTTCCAGTACTATATTGAACAAGAGTGGTGACAGTGGATGTCCTTGTCTTGTTCTTAGTGAGAAAGGTTTCAGTTTTTGACCATTTAGAATGATGCTGGCTGTTGGTTTCTCATAAATAGCTTTTATTTGTTTGAGATAAAGTCCATCTATTCCAATTTTCTGTAGGGTTTTGCTCATGACTGGGTGTTGGATTTAGTTGAATGCTTTTCCTGCATCTATTGAAGTGACCATATGATTTTTCTAATTCAGTGTTGTTTTATACTGAATACATTATCTATATCCTACTTAACCTAATATTCTTGAGAATGGGTAAGAAATGAGAAATATATGTACTTTTCTATAGATCTGTAGTAAAATAATCATAGCGGATGGATTTAGAGTGGGTCCTAAAGGAACTGATGATGAATCTAAGTAGTATGCCTAAGAAAAATAGTCTCTACTTTGGTCTAATCTAATATTTGCATAGTTCTATGCTATTAAGAGTTTATCCTGTAAATTGTAGGATGCTCTGTGATGTCTTAGGCTTGTACTTATAGATACTAGTAGCACTCCCTCAGTTGTGACTATCTCAAATTTCTTCGAACCTACCTAAATGCCTTGTCAGACAAATTAACCCTTTAATGAGAATTACTAGTATAATATTTATAAATTTATAATAGTGTAGCTTCTCATTGCTTAGTGAAATGAATTCAAGATTACTACACTTAATTTCCTTCTTTGATTTTTTACTTTACTTTCCACTTTTTTCATTCTCCTTGCCAGAATATAAAATTATCAAATTTGTTACCTATTGTTTTTATTATTATTATTATTATTATTGTTATTATTATTATTACTGTTACTATCTCCTTCAATAGAGTCTAAGCACTATGAAGAAAAATTTTTCCTGGACTAATATATTGACTTACTACTTATTAGATGTTTAACAAATATTTATGGAGAGAGTGAATAAATGAATTATTATGCTTGAGAAAGGCAGCATGTTATAGTTCATGGGAAACTAAAATAAGAATCAGAAGGTTTTGATTCTAGTCCTAGCACACTGAGAGATCTTTGGCAAGTCTTTTTTCTATGTTAATTCTTGATTACCTAATGGATTAGAAGAGAACCCATGTGAATATTCATTTCCTACAACTGCATAGCAAAGTGTCAGTAATGAATGGCTTAAATGAAACTTACTGTCTCACAGTTTCAGAGTATAGAAATCAGTATCTTCAGGGTCATGCTCTTTCTGAAACCCATAGGGGAAGATCCTTTATTGAATTTATCTTATGTTTCTTATGCAAATTATGCCATTGAGAACCAAATAGTAGGTGAAAGAAGCTTTTTTTTTTTTTTTTTTTGCTTTTTTGAAACAGGGTCTCGCTTTGTAGCTCAGGCTGGCCCTGAGCTCACTATGGTGCCCAGGCAAGCCGCAGTGAACTCAGCAATCCTCCTGTCCCTGCCTCCCGAGTGCTGGGATTACAGGCGTGAGCCACCACGCCCGGCACTGTGGTATGCGGTGTTGATTGCTGGTGGGCGTGTCTCCACGCCCAGCATTGTATGTGGTTACCGGGATCGAACTCAGGACCCTCCGCTTGCGAGGCAGGCGCCGGAACCACTGAGCTAACCCTCCGGCCCTGAAAGAAGCATTTTATGAAACTGTTCAATGTAAGAAAAGAAAAATGGTAGAATCACAACATCACAATTTTGCAAACCCCAGTCAATTAATTAATAGATCTAGACATTATCAGTAGCTGCTGCTATATTTTCGATCTAGATATCCCCCAAGGCATATATGCTCATAGATGGGGCTTTGGGGAGGTGACTGGATCATAGGTATGCATTAGTGGCTTAGATTACTGATGAATTTATGGCTAAATGGGATGGAAACTGAAACCCAGTGGAAACAGGTGAGTTACTGGGACACGACATATCTCCCTCCTTCTTCCCTTGATTGTCTCTCTGCTTCCTGCTGCTCTGTTACAAGCAGTTCTCCTCTGCCATGCTTCTTTGCCTTGCACCAACCACAGAATGAAACACAGTAAACTGTGAACCCCCAATAAACTATTCCTCCTTTAAGCTGTGGGTGTTGGGTACTGCATCTCAGCAGTGAGAAAGTTAAGACAGCTGTTAATGTAAAAAGTGTGAAAGCCAGATAGTCTTTCTGATGAAAAAGCAAAACAAAACAAGAGCATTTCTAGACTTTCCAAAGAGATCAGAATAGTGTCTGAATCTAACCAAGTTTCTGGATCCAGCTGCTATTTCCACTCCTGGAAGTATGGAGAATGAAGGAACATGTTGAACTTTATTTACCAAGAATATGTAAGTGCCAAATGTAGATTGTGGGTTATTACATGTCAAATGACCTGGAATATTGAACAGATAAACTGGAAGGAAAAAGAAAAAAAAAGATTAAACAATAACAAAACAATAGATTGTAGATTTAAAGATATATAAGGTAGGAAAAGATGGATAAGATACAGCTAAAGTGGGGATGAGGGCTTGGATGAAACACCATGGAACAATAGAAAAGGTAATTACTGTGAAAATCAAAATGTACTTACTTGTGAAAGGAGAAGTGAGTGATTAGATTAAAGCCAAAAGAAGGGTCTCTGGGCTAGCTGGCAAAATTCTCTTTCAAGAGAATTTCAAGGCTATTCCCTTTCTAAAAATACATTACGTTTCACCTTTGTTTGAATGGTTTCCTGTATCTGTTTTATTTTAAAGTAGAGGCTAGGCAGCTCTCCAGCACTGACACATGCCTAGCAACCTAGGCAATGAGATTTGGTCATGGAGTTCCTAGATTCCTTAGAGCTCTCACTGTGGCCTTGGAGAGGTAGTTGATCATAGCCCATTCCTTACTCCACTTCTAACCTCTTGCCAGGCTGTACTTGGAAGGCTTTCATGAAAGCATGTAAACACCCAGACTTCCACGACATCCTGCTACAATAGTTTCTTGTCACTGAGACCCAATACCCAATACCCATGACTTAAAGGAGGAAAAGTTTGCTTTGGCTGACAGTTTATAGAGGTTTCAGTCCACAGTTGGCTGGCTCCAAGGCAGAGTGGTACATGGCAAAGGGGCATCGCAGAGGAGAAAGAGCACAGGGCCTGGCAGATAGGAAGCAGAGAACACTCAAAGGATGAGAGACCCTCCGGGCCACACCCACACTAACCCACCACATTTAACTATAAACTCAGCAGTGGTCTAATGCACTGAGAAGTATCATATACCTCCATGACCCAATCATCTCTTCAAAGGACTACCTATGATAGTGGGAGAGAGCACATCAGAATATAGACTGTAACGAACAGCCCTGTGTTAGAGCCCAGAGAGAATATAGGGACAGCTCACTCACCTTTGGTGGGATAAACCCAAAGAAAGCACTGGCACAGGCACTGAAGTCAGACTTGAGGTGTCTGGGAAGTGAGTTTGTATGTTAGGGCTGTTATGAAAAAGTCCCGTGGTGGATTGGCACACAGGACAAATATGTAACAGTCCAAAGTAAGACGCCTTTAAGGTAGTTCCTTTTCAGGGCCGTGAGCATGCCCTTCCTGACTTTCAGGCAGTCAACTTTTCTCTGTGTCAGTAATTCTAGTTCTTTATTGCCCCAGCCACAAACCATCCATAAATAATTCAATTGTTATTTTTTCTATCAAAAGTGAAATCTCATTATTATCGAGGTTGTGTGTCCCTGATTTATTCATGTATTGTCACTTTCTTCTATTCATTCTCTTGTTTCTTTTAAAATTTATAGCAGTGTTTCTTTGAGGACATGTCCGTCAGTCTAGTTTTAGTTCAACGTCCCATCCATTTTCCTTCTTCTGAAATATTTGTAATTTTTGATTTCACTGAACTCTCATCATTTCCCTCTAGTAGCTGGGAAAGAATGTAATTCCTCAAATTGCTTAATGTAAGTCTAATATGATGATTTCATTTACTAAAGTAGTGGTTTTTGGAGTGTATTATATTTTCTTTCAGAAAAAAGTGACCTATTTTTTAAAAACCATAGGAGCCAGAGGTAGACACTCAACTCCTTGTTGGATGGATGACAAGATAATAGCAGGCTTTTAAAAGCTGTTTTAGACCTGGATGATGAAACACAGTATAGCCATTTACTGAGCGTTTCCCTAATGTCCTGTGAGTGCAAAGAAAGGAAAGAGACAATGACTGTTGTGGACGAACACAGAGGAAACTGTGTTGCCTGAATAAAGAAGTAATTTAGTAGAGGAGGATTCAGTTGGACATGGTGGGAAATAATTAGATTGATTAGGTGAATCTTGAGATGCAAATAAGGAAGTTGCTGAAACAAAGAGAAGACACTAATGGGCCTGGTCCACATCACTTACAGGAAGCCACAGTCTTGTAAGTGCTGAAAATGTAGTGTGCTGTTTGTTGTGGCTCTTGGAAGACTTACTCCACTGTACTAGTATAACAGTGCATCCACATTTTCAAGTTGTTAATAGAGTTAATTGTGATTAGAGACCAATTGGTCCGTGTGTGTGTGTGCACGCACGCACGCGGATATACTTTTTTTCTGTAGCAACTTCTTTTCTCATTTGATTGTTGGCTAACACTATGTGGAAAAATTACAATATTTTATTTCAAACACTTATATTAGAGCACTTATCAAAATTTTTTGTTTAAAAACAGGTTTATATAATAAAGTTGTCATGTTAGAAGGGCTATTTCTAATAACTTTTGCCATAAATATTATTATCATTTAGCTTCTTTGCTAAAGGTTATTTACTTTACCACTAACACTGGTCAGATGCTGGGCATGGTGGAACATACCAGTAATCCCAGCAATTAGGAGGCAGAAGCAGAAGGAAAGAATTTGTGGCCAGCCTGGGCTGCATAATAACATTCTGACTCAAAAAAAGCAAAACCAAACAGATAAGCAAGAGTTCTTTATCTTTTACCTCTTTATCTCACAAGGAGAATGCCACATTCATGAAATGATTCATAAATTTGAAAATATTTATTTATTAAGTACATGCTCAGTACAGTGTATCACTTTTCATGATCAGTGTAAAATTCTAAATCAGATGGAAGCTTCTTGCCTGTGCACAGCTTCCATTCCAACAGGTTGGGATTAACAGTGGATAAGTCAATATGACATTTGGAGTAATGACACTAAATATTTATGTGATTATAATTCTTAAAGTGGGAATGGGTGAAATATTCCATATTAGTTACCTGTTGCTATGTAACTTCCTCCAAACTTAGCAGGTTTGAACATGTATTTCTGTAATTTGGATCTGGAATGTTTCCCATATGCCCATGTGTTAAAGTCTTGGTCCCCAGAGTGGTGCTACTAGAAGACAGTGGAACCCTTAATAGCTGGTTCTAAACCAGTCCAAGTCAGAGCCCAGCCTGGAAAATTTAGCAATTTAGTGAGACCCTGTCCCTAAAAAAAGGGATGGAGATGGGCTGGTGATGTCCTGTAGGCACTGAATTCAATCCCTAGTACTATAAAAAAAGAGAGCTTAGTGCAAGTTAGAGCATAGGGAAGTTCTTAATGTCTATCATGCCAAGATGTACTGCCTTATCATGAAATCTTGCATAGGCTGCAGTCAATGGGGTGGCCAGACGGCCACCCTCCAAAGGCATGACCAGGAGTGGAGAATTGCTTCCAAGTAATGACTGGGGCTGGTTCCTTTGTGTCTGTGATCAGCAGGAGGCCTCTTTTCCTTACCATGGGAACTCTCCTTGTGCTGCTTAAACATCCCAACATGGAAGCCAGCCCCTCAACAGGGAAGGAGCCAAGATAAAGATAGACAGCAACCATGGAGTCCTCTGGGACTTAAAGTCTCATGTTTGCATTTCTGCTTTTCACTGTTATAAGTGGATCCCACATTCAAGGGGAGGAAATTAGAGACTCTTTCTCAAAGAGGAGACACCAAAGAATTTGTGGATGTATTTTAAAACCACCATAATTACTCTGTTGCACTTAAAAACGAACTAGATGGTGTGCTTCTGAGAGTTTAAAATTAGCTTTGCCTTGTTTCATTTCTGTTGTTGGTTGATACACAATGCTTTGGTCTGTTTTTTATATATTGTTGCTTATTATTATTAATCGATACTGTTGGACAAAGAAACATAGATCTCTTGAGCTTTATTCTCATTATTTTTATCTTATTAAGCCAGCTCTATTTAAAATTCCTTTAAGAAAAACATTTGTTTTTTTATTTCTAGATTTGTTGATAAATATAAGATCATTTATTTTTAACTCACATTTGTATTGCACTTATTTTGGTTGAATGATAGGCATACTGGAATTACATCATCTGAGGATAAAATGAAACCCCCTCATGGCTTGATTTAATCATTCTATAATGAAAACATACATGTGTATCAAGCATTACTTTGTATACCATTATATGTACAGTTGCTCATTAAAAAAATATTCCCCTGGGTTGGAGATTTAGCTCAGTGGTTCTAGCACCTGCCTAGCAAGTGCAGGGTCCCTGGTTTTATCCCCAGTAACCACATACAACAATACTGGGCATGGTGACTCACACCCACCAGCAATCAATACCACATACCACAGTGCCTGGCATGGTGACTCACATCTGTAATCCCAGCACTTGGGAGGCAGAAGCAGGAGGACTGCTGAGTTTGAGGCTTGCCTGGGCTACACAGTGGGCTCAGGGCTTTCCTGAATTACAAAGCAAGACCCTGTCTCAAAGAAAAACCAAAAAAAAAAAAAAAAAACCCAACCCTCTGACTCCTGTCTTAGTTATTTTTCTTGCTGTTAAGACAAAACATGTGATAGCTAATGTTAAAGCAAGAAAAGTTTATTTGGCTCATAGTTTGTAGAGGTTCAGTCCATAATCAACTGGCTCTACGGCAGGGAAGAATGGCAGAGGAGAAGGTCAGGACAAATAGAAGACAGCAAAAGCAAGCAAAGGAACTTGACAGCATCTTTCTGCCCCTTTTATCTTATTCAGACTACTTACTGTGGTAGCACTTACATCTTTAATGTTAGTGCTTGCAGGCCAAGCATTGCGCCATGAATCAGTCACATAATTTAGATTCAGCCACCTCTGAAAGAACCCCACCAAAGACCATATGAGGCTTTGGGGGACACTGAAACAGAAGTCATAAAAGTTCATAGATAAGTTCATAGATAAGTTCATGGTACATCGTCTATAGCTTATAAAAATACAGCTCCTGGGCTGGCGATTTAGCTCAAGTGTTACCACACCAACCTTGGAAATACCAGGGCCCAAATTCAATCCCAGATACTGGGGCGGGGGGGGGGGGAAGTACAGCTCCTATATAGAACCTACTGAGGATTGTTTATGGATACATGCTGTAATGTGGAATGAAAATTTAAAATTTTGGTTAGCTACATTTTAGTCTGGCAATCAGGTAGGAGATTATCCATGATTACCCAGGAATATACACAATATGTAAAGGAATGTGAAGGAATAATGCTTTGGCTATTTGGTTATAATACTTGCATACATGACTGAACAGATGAGAGGCCTACTCTTTGGTCTGTATGAATTGGCATGTATAAGGCTTATTTCTTCGTGCCTGAAAGGGTAAATCTGGAGTTCATCAAACTTCCCTTTTGTCTGTGAGTGGCTTTCCCTTGGGCAGTCTTCCATGGAAGGCCTTAGGGAGTTTTTTTTTTTTTTTTTTTTGCTTTTTGAGACAGGGTCTCACTTTGTAGTTCAGGCTGGCCCTGAGCTCACTATGGTGCCCAGGCAAGCCGCTGCGAACTCGGCAATCCTGCTGTCTCTGCCTCCCGAGTGCTGGGATTACAGGCATGAGCCACCATGTCCGGCATTGCCTTAGGGAGTTTTTAAAATATGGCAGTCCCACTGAGGATTGCGGATGGATGACTTAGCCTCTGGACCTTTAAAGATAAAGGACTCGTCAACTACATAAGGCTCCTTTTTCCTAGAAGGGAATGCTTTTAAGTTTCCTTATGGATTAATTAGTAATTAAGATAATGCCATTCTTTGAATTGTTACCATTTTTACAAAAATAACTGCTGATAAAAGAAACAAGGGAGAAAAACCATGTAAAAGAGTCAAGATTTTATCGTTTTTGTGGATAAAAAAGTGGAGAGTTTGTCCTCTTTCTAGGAGCCTGTGGATGGAGTCAGATGTTGCACTGGTGGAAGTTTCACATCTTGAATGTTGAGACATTTCTACTTATGCAGTGACAACTAGACTGAACAGGATGGACATCTCTCAGAAAGATGTATTTTTGTGAATAAGTACCTAAAGCTATACATGCATTCAGGAATTCTTTTGGGAAGAGGCAACCATCGATATATTTGCATTCTTTAAATAATGGTAAGCAGTGTTGCAATGGTTAAATTTATGATGATATAAAGTGAGGAAAGACTTTATAGTGGGCCTGCTATGACTCCAGAGAGATGAAAAGATTTAGTGCATAATTACTTGGTGAAAGGATGTGGGAAGAGCTACGTGATCCTTCCACTGCTTCCATTAATCTAAATCAACAAGCTTTGGCTTTCACTCTTTGTAAAAACAGTAATTCAATGAGTGGTCATTTTGTGGATATGTTTTCATAAGAAGGGGAGAGGAAGAGCAAGAACCACAGAGCTAAACACAATATATGTTGTTTTTAAAAAACATCCAGTGAAATGAAAGCTTGAACAATGTTTTCCTGTGAGACCAGTGAATTGTGGGGAGGAAAGAATGAAAGGATTGAGTATAAGATGAAAGTTTGAATCCTAAATGAAATTCAGGCACCTCGTGTTACACAATTATACTAGTCAGGGTTTTCTAGAAAAAAAATCACTCAGAATTATGGGGATGACTCACAAGCTTGTGGAGGTCACCAAGTCCCACAGTGAGCTGGGTGACTAGGAAACTCAGTGGTGTAGTTCGGTTTTTTCCCAAACACCTGAGAATTGGAGGATCAAACGGTCTAACTTCCTGTTATGTTTGAATGTGTGTCTCCTCCCATGTTAGAATATAATTGCAATTTAACTATATTGGGAAAGGGAATTTAATGGGTGATGAGGTTAGGAGGGATTACCTGGTAGGAAATTTTAATGCTTTAATGCAAGAGCTCTTAGAAATAGACTTTCAGCCCTTTGCTATGTGAGGGGACTATGTTCCTCTTTGCTGGAGGATGTACCTCAAGTGCATTTTGGAAGCAAAGGCATTGGTTAGCACCTCGATTTTGGACTTCGTCTCCTGAACCATGAGCCAATACCTTTTGTTCTTTTTAACTTAACCCATCTGTGATTTCTGTGGTAGTGGCACCAAACAAATGAGAACACTCTCAATTTGTGATATGGGCCTAAGAAGTGGGAGTTGCAGTGTCTAGGTATTTAATGGCGGGAGATAAAGATGTTCCCAATTATTAAGAAAAAATTTGCCCTTCCTCAGTCTTATTGTTCTATTTAAGCCTTCGGTAGACTGTATAATTTTTTCCTTCATTTGTGAGATGTCTCCTTTCTTAGTCTAGATTCAAATGCTAATTTCTTCTGTGACACTCAACATTCTCACCTAGAAATAAAGCTTACCAGTTCTCTGGCCATTCCTTCAGCTATTAAACTGCCAAATAAAATGAATGAGGTGACATTTTTTTTTTTCCCTAGAGATCCAAACCCTCAAGGGAGATCCAGAGTTGACATCTGATGATGGGCAATAGTAGTGTTTTTTGTATATTGTAAATACTTTAATACCAATAGAAGTAAAATGCACAATCTGGTTCAAAAGTATGGTTTGTTCTCATCACATTATGGATAGCTCCTGATAGATTGCATATCTTCATTCTGTGTAAAAATCTATATAAAAAAGTCACAATCCTGAGTCTTTTTTTCTATCCCTTTGTACCATTTCTTATTTTTAGATCCAGTGCCTCTAGTCCCAACTCAAGGAGTTTATAAAACCAGAGTAAGCCATGCTGACAGAGAGAGGAATCGGTTAAGTCCCTCTTCTAAAAGTGACTTCTCTCTCAGCTGGAGTAGTCACTCCAACAACTGGTGTTCATTTGACAAAAGAAAAATTTAAAGCTAAAAGGGTTGTTAATGTTCCTTTGGATCCAAATGCACAAAATACAGGCCTAAAGAGGCTAACTTGCTCAAGTTTATCAGACTGGGTATAGGTTGGTTAAGATGCTGAGGTAATAAAGCTAATTGAGATTTTAAAAAGTTGCTTTTTAAAACATGACTTTTCAGAGACAAGGAATAAAATAGGCCATCATCTTATTAGAGATGGGGTGATCTGACAAAAGGACACAGATCTGAAGGGGGAGGGACAGTGGAAGAAGAGATGAGACAGCAGGCAAACACGGCCTCCCAATTATGTTGTCTGGGTCCTCACAGATAAGTCCACTATTTTAGTGGTCTTGGTCTTGTTTTCTTCTGTCATCCACCTGGCTGGCTCGCCTATGGCACTGACAGAGGATTCAATTTAGAGCCAGCCAGAAGTGAGGCCTGGGCTTACTTCTCTGGTGATGTTCAGGTACTATCCTGACTTCTCTCCACTTTCCTGGAACTTGGGGGTAGTGTGGGTTTAATCTGTTGTGCCATAAACTGAGGCTTCTCCAGAACCTCCCCTCCTCTGTGCTGCCCTAGCTGCTTTTGGGGGGCTTGGTACAGGGAAAGGGAAGGAAGTAGAAAAGATACGAATATAACACCATTCCTCTTATTTTTAAAGGTAAAACTTATATGGAATGCTAATGGAAAAGAGCTTTGATTTGCCACCTTTTCCAAAACGGAATGTATATATCTGACACCATTTACTGTAAATAATTACTGTTGGTATCACTTTGTGTGAGCTGGTAGTGGTTTCTACCACCATTTTGCTGGCTTTCTGGCAATAAATGTAAATTTTCTTGTTCAATTAGTCCCTTGGGAATACTCTAAAAATCCCTCTGGAATCATCTGACTTATTGCAGAAAAACACTGACTAGTGTTAATTTTCTTCTTTCCTGTCAGATGTTGAAGTAGAGTGAAGTTTTTCCTGCTCTTCTAACCTGTTCTTTTTCCTTCCATCTCTTCACCACCCTAAATGAGTATACTAGAGTGGTATCTTAGAGCTCATCATTAATTGGTACTCAAAATGACAAGTACCAGACAAAGTGTTTTGGCTGGAAAAGGTAGCAATTCATGAGACAGTCAACATGGAATTCTACCTTGTGTGTCAAGTAACAAGTGAAAGTGTATTGAGACCAAATTTTTGTGTCAAAGTGTCTTGAGTACATGATTTGATAAGTTTCAAGCAGTCAAATACCAAGACATAGCTCTGTTTCCAAATACAAGTGAATATTTTGGAAAATTAAGCAAGAGAGGCCTATTACAGGCTCATATTTCCAAAGATCCCAAGTGGGAAATATGAATGGGCTTTTAGTGAAAATCCATATAAGTTGATTAGAAGTGAGTGCAGAATTTAAAGACCTTTGGTAGGCTGAAACTAGAAGAAATATTCTTGTTTTGAAATTCTAGCTAAATGTTGAAAGAATAAGCAACTTTTTAAAATGAACTAAAACTTCATTAAAACTGCTTAATTATAGTTTGTTGTATTGAATGTATATTTCTATTTGATCTGAAATGGCAGAAGAAAATATTTGTCATGCTAAATTCAAGTTAGAAAAAAAGTAAAGCCATATATAAACTATTACTTTTGTCTTCCTGTTGACAAGAATTAGACAAAAAAAACAGCTTAGTGTGCTTTTGATGGTCAAATCTATGTTTGATTTCTAAGGCTTCAAGTTTACTTGGGATGATTTAATCACTTGTTTTATTTTTAGGTTTAGAATGGTTTCCATTAACTGGAAACCGTTTTCATTTTTAAGCCTCTGTCATTGTCAAAAATAGGTCTTCTATTTGAAACAAAAATTATCAAGTCTGAAACTTTTGGTATTACTTGTCCAGATATTATGAGCTCCACAAAGTTAAATTGAAACCACAAGAACAACCGGAGGGTATGGGATGTTGTTCCTTTTGGACACCGTGCAACTTGATAGCTGGGATGAAAAGTAGCAGAATCCATGGGGGAGAAATGGAGCATCATTGTTCTTTGTCTATGCAGCTTTCTCCCTGTGAGCTGTTTCAGCACTTGAGGGGGGGAGAGCTCAGCTCTTTCTGTGATTACTTGTTCCTTAAACAACCCTTCTGAAATACAGCTGGGTACCCCTGGAAACAGGATTTAACTGCATCAAGGCCTCTCTTTTTATTGGAAAAGTTTAATCTGCTTCTTCTCCAAGTATGATCTAAAGCACGTGAGGTTTCTGAGTCTATTCAACTGACACTGATCACTGAGTTATAGGTAGGACTCAGCAAAAGAAAGCAAATATCAACTTTCCTAGTGCAGAATGACTTAATTAAGCTGCCTGGATGATCAAAAGAATTCAAATAAGTAAGGTAGCACTTACTTGATTAAAATATGTCTGAGAACTTTACTACCAGAATTATCTGATGGGAACTTGGTATATGCAGGGCGATAACTACATTACTATGGTGTGAAGAATTCAAACCAAATGGGATTGAGCAAAAGACAAGATCCTTAGTAGCCTGGATAATTTAGTTAACTGATGACTTTGCAATGAGGTAACGTCATAGATAAGAATGCTTAGCTTCATCTGCAGGATATTTCCCAGGCAGCAATTTGCAGAATTATTTGGTGTCTGTCAAGTTCAAAGACACAGGGGCATACATGAGGCAATTTTATCTTACAAAACGTGAAGTAATTTTGAATAGTCTAAGCGTAGAAAACAAGCAAAATGATGGGAAGAAAATTGTCAAGAAAAGACTCTAAATTGTGAGAAGTTGAATATTTGGAGTAGTTTACCTTACTTTTCCCCCTTTAATTCTGGAAAATATTTTTTTGAACCAGAGAAGGGGCCTTGATGTTTGCTCTTCCTGTCTTTATTAATGATAGCAATAGCCATTAATCCAAATGCTTCATCTCGAGATAGCAAACAAAAAATAATAAATTTTAGATTGGCTTAAATTGTTTGTATTATATTGATTCTGAAATTTCTCCTTCCTGTGTTTCCTAGGGCACCTTCCTTGAATTAAAGACCACAGAAGAAAACCCCTCCTCAGAAAGTCACATTATAACTTTGATCCATAAAAACTTCTAGGCATTCATCTCCAAATCTTCCTCTTGCCTAGTTTAGTTCCTTACAAGCACTTACTATATTTCTCATTGACTGAACAACTGACCTACTTGTATAGGAGGTCCAAAATTAGGGAGAGGATAAAAAGGAAGGAAAGAAAAATTTAGGAGTCCAGGTTCTAGTGTCAATTCTTTTATACACTCATATTTATTTATTTAGTACCTTGTTATGTGTGAAGAATATTTACTCAGTTCCTTGCTAAGTGTAAAGAATTATCAAGGTGCAAAAGAGAAAAAGTTGGGCTGCCAGACATAGTTTGCTAATATGTGTGCATACAGAATGTGACATCATAACTAGAGTACAGCAAGCGAGAAAGAAAAGCTGGCAAATTTATAAATGATCAGTTTGGATGCATCTTACTTTCCAAAAGGGTTTACCTAAGATTCTGCATTTATCATATGCTACTAGTGACTTTCTATTTCAGGTGGGAAGACAGGCCTTCCTAAAACTTTCACATGCTAAGAGCTGTAATTAAGGTGAAAGGTCTTATTTAAATAGTAATTAGCCTTCAGGACAGGAAAGGTAAACAGAACTCTAATTCATTTAGGCAGTGAATTGGTCTTCCGGGTTAGAGATTTTAGCATGCCCCTCCTCCTTAGGTGAGCTCGGTTATGTTTTGAGTTACAGATACAATAGTGTATTTTCTTAAAGGGAAGAAATTTCCTAAGTGCTTTGTTGACTCTAGAATTTTAGCTTTTAACTCTCCAGAAAACACTAATGCAAATAAGTTTGAAAACATTGTGAAAACATCAAGTAAAGTTCTTTGACAAAAATTATTAGTACTTGAGTTTGCTTTACAGTTATGGGGACCATATAACCTGGTATGTTACTCCAAAATAACTATTTGGTACTCTAGTGTTTTGATTTGGGGATAAGTAATGTGGTCAACCTAATCATAATCGCAAGTGACTCAGCAGATGGCGATTGCTGTGATTAAAAAGTAAGCCTAAGATTGGTTACATTTGCCAGGGAATAAATGCTAAGGTCTTTGTCCCTTTTATTGCCGTGAAAATGGTTAACACTGGTTTAAAAGGTCATTTTTTGGGGGAGAATAACTATTCTATCAGTAATTTATCATTTCCTTTGCCAAATTTCTGGGCCTGCCAATCACATTTGCTGAAGCAAAACAAAATAAAACTCACTGTATTTGCAAACTGCGTATCTCTGTGTTGCCGTGTTTCTTTAGTCTTCCAGATAAATTGCATAAAATGAGGTCTCACCTTGTTTTGCTTTAATGTTTCTTCTGGCTGAATACCTCACTCATTACACTATAAACAGATGCTTAGGGCCAGTCATCTTTCCCACATGTGCTAATCAGTCTGTCGTCCTAATTCAACAAATATTGAATGAGAGCAGTCCCTGGCACAGGGGAGGCCTTTACAGCTACTTAGTGAATAAATAGCAATATACCCTGGTGCCAGGTGCTGGGAACTAGTTGGCAGGAAGAGGGAGGGGAGAGAAAGCTCTGACCCAAACAGGTTCTGACTTCCAAGGGTTAACAATAGCCAAGATTAATCACCTTAATTGAAAGAGTCACTAAGCGCCAAAGGAATGTCTATGCATATGTAGAAGGTTGAGCAGCAAGATCTTTAAGGAGAGTCGGATTTTGGGATTTAGGATTTTCTCCAATCCAGGGTTAATTACAGTTCCAGATTGAGTCTCCTGGATGTGGAAAGGTCCTTTCTCTGTCAGTCGCTGGATGCACCCCTTTTTAAAATTTTATTTATTTATTTTTTGGCCAGCTAACAATTTCTCCTTCAGGGTTAAAAAAGAATCCAGGTGAGCGCTGTCACTTTGTAAATATGAGTAGTACCAACATGGCAAAATGTAACGCAAAAAGCGGCCGATCGGAGTCACTTTAGGAGCTGAGCTGTTGCAGCAGGGTTACAAAAGAACGTGTCACACTGTCACCTTCTCCTGCACGAAAGACAACCATTCTACTTTAAGAAACTTGAAATGAGGATGGCCGTGAGGCGGAGCAGCACTGAGACACAAGTCGTCCGAAGAGAACAGGACGTGCGGCCTCCCTTCTGGTGCCCCCGCGGACCGTTCCGTTCCCGGCCAACAGCCCGCCCGGGGTGCGCCAGCCCGCCCCAGAAAAGGAAAGTCCGGCGGGGCCGCCGGGAGCGCGCAGCCGCAGGGTTTGGGGGAAGGAACCCGCGCCGGCCGCGCCCCGCCCCGCCCCGCCCCCCGCTTTTATTCGGCGGCGGCCGCGGGTCCGAAACTTTGCAGCTCGCGCGCGCACGCTCTGCGCACCTCCCGCCGGCGCAGGAGGTGGGGCCGGGGCGGGGAGGACGGGGCGCCGCGCAGCGCCGAGCGGACCCGGGAGCGCGGCGCGGAGGAACCCCGGCCGGGCGGGCGGCACCAGGTCGGGCAGCCCCACGTCGAGGGAAGCCGGGGTCGGGGTCGCAGCCGCTGTCGCCCGGGAGCCGCAGTTGCGGCGGCGGTCCGGGGAGCAGGAGGAGCTGCAGCTGGACGGTGGCAGCTGGAGGAGCGGCCGCACAGCTGTCCCCTGTGCGGGCGACGGGCCGGGATGACCCGCTGACCGCGGCCATGCAGCTGTGACCGGTGACCAGCGCCGGCCCGCCGCCTCCCTGGTCCAGCGGGCAGCGAAGCAGTTCACCATGGAGCCCGTGACCAAGTGGACCCCCAAACAAGTGGTGGACTGGACTCGAGGTGAGCGGGCCTCACGGGACCCCGGCGCCCCCCGGCCGCGGCGCTGGGGGAAGCCGGGGGCTGGGGGAGGGGTCGCCAGCCCTTCTGCGGGCGGGACGCGGTGCGAGCGCCACGCGGGGACAATGCAAACTTCTGCCGAGCGCGCCCGTCCCTGTGCCTGCTCCGGGCTTTTCCTGCCCCAGGTGCGGCTTGTGACAAGCCCAGGGGAGCCTTGTCTTTCAACCAGGCAGTGGGGGTGCCCCTTTTGTGGAGGTCGAAGCCTCGGGATGTGGAATTCGGGACTCGGTGCTTGGGGGGGCGCCCTCCCTGTCCTTTCTCAGTGGGGTACCCGGCGACCTGGCCGCCAGTCCGCCAGCGCAGAGGCACAAGGAGCCTTTGTGTGGGTGACTCCCGCTGGACCGCGTACAGGCTGGCCGTCCCGGCAGTCTGCAGGCACGACGGGGCTGTTGGACAGGTAGAGGGAGACGGGCGGTTAGCTGAGCCTGTCTGTTTTGCTTGGAGAAGGCTCCACAAGAGCCGGACTGTGGCGTCCGAGCGGGCGAGAAAGCTACAGGAGAGCCAGGACTCCTGCGGAGTCTTCGCTACGTGGTGGTGCAGCCTTTTCGGGCTACATTTAACCACTGGGACGGAGAAACGCGTTTCGTGTAGTATTTGGGAGGAAGAAACGCCGTGGGCGGTGCGCGGCGGGGCAGGGGCAGGAGTCTGTATACTCCTGGTTGTCTTGCTTACTTTTTAATGTGGTGCCTCCCGAGATTCTCAGAGAAACTCCTAGAGGGTACTTAGACCTTTCTGTACTCTTCCAAGAAATCAGAGTTCACCCAGAACAATGAGGAGTGTACTCTCAGGGGTTTTCTCCTCCCCACGTAAGCATCTGTTTCAAGTTACTGTTTTTTGCCCTTCTGTCTGCTCTTTCAGGTGAGGACGGTGTACTTTGTCAATAATAATAACTAGAGTTGTGTAGCACTTCACAGTTTGCTAAGAGCTCTCTGTGTTCTTGCCCTTGGTCATCACAGTAGGCCTGTGAGGTAGGTAAAACTGGTAAGCTCAGGTCACCTTTCAACCTGTCTCACTCATGGCCACAGCATAAGGAAAAACGATCATCTCATTTCTCATGCCTGTGCCTTTCTTTCATAGACCACTGGGATGGCATGTCCCAGGATCGTGGGATGTGTCAGTGGGTATGTCTGAAAATTTCCAGCTCTGCCTGACCTTTCCAGGGAAAGGAAAGTATATACTCTCCCTGAATAGGAGTTTGTCCAATGAGTAGAATTTCATGACCTCCTTAGGTACAATGAGGATGAAGACAGCTCGATTTGTCTGGGTGAATACCAAGTAACATTGCCAGTGCCCAGTAGACATAGGAGATGCCTATACCCTGGATTAAAATGAAGTCTTCCCTCTCTAGCAGATTGCTGGGGCTGAGTTGACTGTTTTACCTGTTAGCCCATCAGTGAGCACACAGAAGAAACTGTTGAGTCAGCAGCTGTTGACTTCCAGAGTTGTTAGGTTCAGTCTGAAGCTTGAGTCCTTGAAGGGCGACTAGTCAGGATTGCAAAATACTCTTTAAGTTTGAAATACACAGGACAGTTGAAGACCTGATGTGAAAAGAAAAGAATGTGAACTATTTTAGACATAATTTTTATATTCATTACACACTGAAATTATATTTTGGTATGTTAAATAAAATAACGTTTATTACCAGGATTAACTTCACCAGTTTATATTTCCCTTCTTAAATGTGGCCCCTAAAATTTTATGGCTGCCCAGTGCTCCCTTTGTGGCTTATATTCTGATCATTTTGGGCAGGGCTGCTGTGGAATAAAGAAAGGACCACTCTGGGGGCCGGAGGGTTGGCTCAGTGGTTCCGGCGCCTGCCTTGCAAGCGCAAGGTCCTGAGTTCGATCCCCGGTAACCACATATAATGCTGGGCGTGGAGACACGCCCACCAACAATCAACACCACATACCACAGTGCCGGGCATGGTGGCTCACGCCTGTAATCCCAGCACTCGGGAGGCAGGGACAGGAGGATTGCTGAGTTCGCAGCGGCTTGCCTGGGCGCCATAGTGAGCTCAGGGCCAGCCTGAACTACAAAG
>PVIC010024564.1:0-25905 GCA_004025085.1 Thryonomys swinderianus
GAACTCAGCAATCCTCCTGCCTCTGCCTCCCGAGTGCTGGGATGACAGGCGTGAGCCACCACGCCCGGCACTGTGGTATGTGGTATTGATGGCTGGTGGGCGTGAGTCACCACGCCCAGCATTGTATGTGGTTACCGGGATCGAACTCAGGGCCTTATGCTTGCGAGGCAGGCGCTAGAACCACTGAGCTAAAATCTCCGGCCCGAACCCTCTTTAATAAATGCATTCACCTTATGCATCTTCCTTTATAAATCACCCGCATCTTTGCTTTTGTTGTATCGAACTATCCTACTACTTTGAGAGAGTCCTTCTTATATTGCTTGCCACACACATGGCCACGTGAGCGGGGCACAGGGAGGTTCTCACGTGTCCTGAATGTGTCTTTGGCCCGCCGTATTGTATGGCCAATGTCTATCCCCCCTGTAGCTCCTTCCCATTGTCTTACAGGACTCGTAGTAAATAGTATTTGACTTTAACTAAACTCAACACATTTTTTTCTTGTCATGCTCACCCTCTTTGGGGTTCCTCTTAAGTCTTTGCAGACTCGGACATCATGATGCGACTCTGTTATATTTATTCTAAAACCCAAAGGCTTTATTATTTTACCTTTTCTATATGGTTCTGAATTGAGAACTGGCTTTGTGTTATTATGGGAGGTAAAAGCCAAGATGCTTTTTCTCCCAAATTTGAATATGAAATTAACAAAGCACCATGTGTCTGTTCCTCCTTGTGGCACTGTCCTACCTTGGTTGTAAATCAAGTGGTCATGTGTGTGTGTGTGTGTGTGTGTGTGTGCGTGTGTGTGCACATAGGCACACTTAGAAAAAGGAATTTCTATTTCACTAGGTATCTGTTTAGTCTTCCAACTCCACTGATGTGTTCTTTACCTTTGAATAAGATACTGGTCAGAATAACTGACTCCACAGGCATCAGCCACGTGGTCTTTCCCGGCTCCTGAAGAGGAAGCTGCGTGCGGGGGTTGGCCCTGCCTAAAACCATCGGGGCTTGTCTAAGCCTTAATCGCTCTGCTCCATTTTCGGGAGGGCTGGGAGAACAGACAAAGCCAGATGGGCAGTAGAGGCGAGGACCTCACGAGCTGACCCTCGCGTGAGGCCAGAGGAGGCCGCGGCACCCCGCACGTGGGACGCTGGCGACGCTGCACCCTGAACACCCCTCCGCCCAGCCGCAGAGCGACTGCACAAGTTCTCGTTCTCGGGGGTGGCTCTTCTGGTGAGAGTCGGGGTGCTGCCATGAAGTTAATAATAACGCGTCGTATACTTCATGCATTTTACACTGACAAAGGGTCGCACCTGTTACTGCGCCTAATCTCGCCTGCAACGCAGCGAGGAAAGTATTATGATAATCTTCTAAGGGAGCCAGAAATGAACCTCAAATCTCCTCTGTCCGAGGGCTCTCGGGAGCCCGTTAGCCAGCACTTGAAAGCAGTCTGCGGCGCCCAGAACGCCGCGGTCCCGCTGCGGAGAGTGGCTGGGACACAGCTCTGGAACAGGGTGTCAGGGTCGGGCCCGCGTATCCGGTTCCCGCCCTCAACACGCCTCCTGACGTGCCACGCATTTCACGGCGCCACAGACACCTGACCCAAGTTCTCAGGTTTCAAGTGAGAGTAAAGACCACGGAAGGGAACCGAACGGAGAGGGGCCGAGACGGCGCGGAGACCCCGCAAACCCCCGCCCCCCACGCCATCTCACCACTGTGCTGCGTGGTCGCTATCAGGCTCCCCGAGGAAAACGGACGCTAAGAAAACTATGTTTTCAGTAACAATTTCATTTCTTTACTGATGTTTTCAGCCAATCAAACAGTGAGGAGTACAGTCTGTGAGCCTACCTCCAGAAAACCGAATTTCAGGGTTTTATTTTGTTATTGTAGCGCACATAAAAGCCCACTCATGCAACCCCAGCAGGATTTATTTCTTTTGTGGGGCAAAGGGAAGCCAAGGGAAAGGATTGATTAGATGATATTGACCACCAAAGTGTTAAGCAGCACAGTGGAGATTCGAGCCTTTATTCAAGTAGCGTGCTATTGAATTCTACTTTGATTTTTACACACATTTGTTGAACGGCTAGAAAACACTCAACGTGTCCTGGCGGAGGACGTGGCAGAGAGGCTGATATGCACAGATAAATTTTCTGTCCTCAAAGACCTAAAAGGTCCAGGGCAAAGTTTTGAGGGGGGGAAGAGACTCCCGGAAAATGCAGCTGCTTTGAGGCCGGCTGTCACGGCCGACTGCTCTTCGGCCTTTGCACCATCTTTCTTCCGAAAAGCTTCTGCCCTTAACAGCTTTCCCTGCTCTCTCCGGTGAGACCTCAGAGGCCGAGGGCCGTCTGGGCGCCTGGAGAACTTGGGGTCACAGTGCCGGGATCACAGTCTGTCTACGCTCTCCCCACGGCGCCAAACGGCCATGACTCGGGCCCAGAGTCCGGTACGGGTGCCCGACGCCCTCTGTCCCTACAGCTCCGCAGCCGGAGAGCCCGGGGCACCAGCCCGCAGCGAGACTGCTCCCGCACGGGGCCTCCCGCAGACAGCGCGGCGTCCGGCACCTGCCAGCCCGAGGCCTTGCAGGGCCCGGGGCGACCTCCGCTCACAGCTGTGCCCTGGGATCAACAGCAGGTGTTTCCTTCTGCGCTCGCTGGAATCCACTCTTCCTTCCAAATTAGATCTCTACTGACAGCACGGGTCTGCTGCGGGGGACAGAGCCGGCTACCCTGGAAAAGAGTACTTCAAAGTCCGGAAAATCTGGGAGCCATGGTTCTTTTCTAAGTCAAAATATTAATAAATGAGGGAAAGTTTCTCTGATGATTCATCTTGAAACTAAGGTTGCGCCCTGATTTTAATTTTCTTTTGCCTTTGGAGTTCAAAGCTGATCGGTAACGCGAAGCGGTAGAACTCTCTCTAAAGCCAGGTTGAAGTCTGTATAGAGATATGAGAAAATGAAGGGCCAAAAATCATGGAACTGAGCCTCACAGCTTCACTCAAGGTGGCTTCTCTCTCTTTTGTCCAAGAAGAAACTGAGTCACACAAAGATTAATCCACCTGCCGAAAACAAAAGCAAGTCTGAAAACATCCTGGGTCAATGGCTGGGAACCTTCGGAAAAGCTGCAGGCCTAACAGTGCACTTCCGCTCTTCAGGAGGTGCTGCCCAGGCGGACCAGACAAAAACCTCATTGTACTCTGCACCAAGTCCCTTTTGTGAATAAAACAAATCTGAACTTCAGGCCCTAGAAACAGCTCCTTCTCTCTGGGATAGACTCTGGTGCCAATTAATTCTTGCTGAACTGAAACAGCAGAAAAAGAACCTAATAAAACTCTGATGTTCAAAGCAGCAACACATCAAGAATTACAGAAGAAAAAAAAAAAAAGAATTACAGAAGAACCAGATCCAGTGTTGCTTCAAACTGTGTTTATTATAGTGTCAAACTCTGCTAAGCCAGGGAAGGGAATTACAGCTATAAACAGATTTATAGCTCTCGTCTTTACACCTTTCTTTTTGCACTGAAGATTAAAAGAGACTGAGCAGGAGGGGGTGGACAGGAACCAAAATTTAAAATATCAAAACCAGCTCTACTACTGTTAAAAATCTATTTTCTGGGCATTTTCTGTGGTGAAATTGTCACGTAGGGTCTTGTGTGAGGTCTGCCTGAGCCCTTGACAAGGGACTGTATGTTTCCACGTCCAAGCTTTAGTCGTAAGTAGCATACGGAAGCAATTAGTGGGATCTAGCACTGAAAGAAGATTTAGAAAAAAAAAAAATCAGCCATTAGAAAAGGACTCTTGAAAGTAAGTGTGACAAAGCTCAATAGGTTTAAGGGCTTCTGAAATAGCGAGACTCAGGGACACTGATTTTGGCTTTCTTTTCTTACACAAAACAAAATTAAGTAAGTCAAATGACTACTCCTGCCAATCCAAAGGAAGAGCTCTCTTCGTTGGAGCAGTCTCCTTTGCCTCTAAATGTTTTAATAGATTGCTAAAACTTCTTTGTTTAACTTTGAATTTTTTTTTAAAAACTTACTCTTAAGAGGTCAAATAAAATGATCTCTATGGTGAAAGACTTGGAATTCTACACACTTCCTTGGCCAAAAGAAAGTATCAGCTTCCTTCCCATCTCAACACCCAGAGTAGCCCTGTGACTCTGCAGCCCCTGGGGTGCTCCGCCCCACAATCCTGTCTTCACCGGGACTCGGATATTTCGAGGAACATTCATCTTTAGCTCTGGGTCTGAGTCGGTCGTCAGTTTCAGCACGTGCCCTAAAATACTATCCCCTATTAACGGGGCCTGGGCTACTTACGAAGCCCGGCTCGAAGATCAGTTGGATTTTCCTGGCTCCCTCTGTCGTATCTTTCTGAGCAGTATCGGTGTTGTGCGCTCAGCTCAGGGTAGGGGTAAGATGTCCCTGGAATCTAAATCTCTCAGGAGATATTTGGAGCGAATAATAACAATGAGGGCCAGTGATCTAGCTAAGTGGTTCCAGCGCCTGCCTGCCTGCCTCACAAGTGCAAGGCCCTGAGTTCGATCCCTGTAACCACATAGGCGCCTGCCTCGCAAGCACAAGGCCCTGAGTTCGATCCCCGGTAACCACATACAATGCTGGGCATGGAAACTCACACCCACCAGCAATCCACACCACATGCCACAGTGCCGGGCGTGGTGGCTCACGCCTGTCATCCCAGCACTCGGGAGGCAGAGGCAGGAGGATTGCTGAGTTCCAGGCTTGCCTGGGCTACATAGTGAGCTCAGGGCCAGCCTGAACTACAAAGTGAGACCCTGTCTCAAAAAAAATAATAATAACAATGAAGCAAAAGCTTGGTTAGAGGAGGCGACAGGAGCCTGGATTTCAGCGTCAGGCATCAGGGTGGCTCGGAAGCTCCCCAGGGAGCTGGGTCCTCATTTTCCCGTTTTCACTTTGAGTTTCTCCGTGGCGGGTCCTCGCTCCCTCGGCCCTGCGCCTGTGAGGCGGACGGAGCCCTGTGCACCGCCTGCCGTCTCCTCCCTGGCTTCCCGTCTGCCCTCCCCCTGGCTCCGCAGCCCCCAGCGCCCAGGGTCCTTCCCCGTGGTCACCAAACGTGGTCCCGGAAGCCCACTGCTGCCCGCACCATGACCGATCCTCCTCCTCACTCTTCCTAGCGGCGTCCCCGAGGAAGGCTCAGCCACCGGAGGAAACGGAGTGGGCCCGAGGGGACAGAGGAGGGGGGGGAGACCACGCGGCCCGCAGTCTGGCTCGGGAGCTGAGACGCAGACTTGGCCCCGGCTGATCCCCAGGAGAAAACTGAGCTCCGGAGGGGCATGGCCGGGCCGGGCCTCGGGGCGGGAAGGAGCTGTCCGGCCTCAGCCGCGACCAAACACCAAGCCCCGGACAGGGAGCCACGGCCCCTCGGTGCTCCGCTGCCCGGGCCTGTGGCCACCCTCTGGCCGTCTGACTCCGCAGCACCCAGGGCACCCTAAGCGTCGCCGTCCCCAGCGCAGCCCTGCTGCCCCACTGTAACTCTGCGTCCAGCGCTCCCGCCACTCGGCCTCTGCGGGCTCTCCCGGGCGAAAGGAAGGTCTTTCCCAGAGAGAAAGAAAAGAAAAAGAACTCACCCCCCCATCACATTTCTGGCTGGAGCGCTCCTCGGCTCAAGTGCGAATTCTCCAGCCTGCCATGACAGCGTAGTGCCAGGTAGCAGCTCCCGGTGGGCAGGAAAGCATGAGCAGAAGGCTCCGGGGAGCGGGCGGCGGAGCCGGCCCCTCCACAGCCTCGCCACACACCGCCCGGCACAGCCGGACCTGACCAAGCCTCCGAGCCCCCGCCCTGCCCTGCGAAGGAGGCGGGAGACAGTGACCCCCGGCACCAGGGGGCAAGGGCGCCAGCGGGGACACGGGGCCTAGGGGAGACAAGGAGGGGCAGCTGGTCAAAGAAAAGACTGGACAGCTTTAATAACGAACGCTTTGGACCCTGATGCGAACAAAGCCTGTGTAGAAAGACATTTCTGAGACAGAAGTGGGGAAATCTGAATTCGGCTGGAGATGGATGACGGCCTTACTGTTAATGTTATTAGGGTTGCTAATGAAAATTATAGTTGTGTTTTTAAAATGCCCTAAAACAGTATTTGCTAATCTACTGACGTGATATCTAGACTTCGCTTTAAAAACAAGTCAGCAAAAATAAATAAATAAATAAATAAATAAATAAAAATAAATATAAAAACAAACTGGCCAAAGCAGTGGGAGGGCACGTGTTGAACAGGCACCAGGCCCTGGGCGGGATCCCCTGTCAGAACAGAAGAGAACAGAACAAAACAGGAGGACGCGGCCATGAAGCAAGGTCGCCGGTTGACTCTTCAAGCTGGGTAAAGTCTGGGGAAACTTTCTCTTGAGTGTGTCTGAAAATTCCCGCAAATAGTTACACAATTTCAAGTTTTATTTTAACCCAGGCATGGAGGCGCATGCCTGTCCTCGGGGAGGCTGAGGCAGGGTAAGTACCAGTTCAGCCCCAGCCGGGCACTTCAGGAACTTCATGAGAGTCTTTCTCAAAAAGTTATAAAAGGGCTGGGAGGCAGCTGTGGCCAGACCTTGGGCTTAATTCTCAGTGCTACCAAAAAAAAAAAAAAGTTTTTTTTCAAAGAACTTTGATTCCTGTCCCAGCGTGACCCCCTGCCGTGGGCCAGGCTCCTCACAGCCCGCTGCGCAGTGGCTCCCGCCCACAGCGGCCTCTCCCCACGCTGGCCACAGCCCGTCTCGGGGTGCCCTCCTGAGCTCGGGGTTCGCCGGCGTCCGTGCTTCTGCTGAGCGAGCACCGTCAGTCACCACGTGTGTGACACCGCGACGGGCACACCTGTCTCACCACGCCTCACCCGCCAACCTCAGCTATGACCCAGCTGGGGCGAGCGCCACGGTCCCGCCTGCCCCACAGTGGGTTCACCATGGGCCACGCCGGGGAGGCCGCGGCCCGAGGCTTCGAGCCCTCCCGGGGGCGCAGTGTGACCCCCGAGGCGCCCGAACCTCTTTCGCGGGCTGTGTCCGCTCCACCCTGGAGAGGATGCGCAGTTTCCTGGGACCGGCTGGCCCACCGTGCTGCGAGGCGGGCACAGGGCGCCGCACCCCCGGGCCCCCGAGGACAGGGAGGAAACTGCACGAAAGCACCGGCGTGGGGGGCTTCTGCGCACACCCGCACGTGACCTGCAATTCGCTACGGCCCGACCTCGGCGTGCTCTGCCTCTGCCGAGACGCAGAGGAGCATCGGCTCCAGAGCTCGCGCAGCACCCGGAGCAGCACCGTCCTCCGTAAGCGCCGCTTCCCTTCGCCCGTTGTCTTCTCGGTTCTGGCACAGCTTCGCACCTTCTGCGTGGCCCGTGGGCGGTGGCCGTGCAGCAGCGTTCCTGCAGGGGACACCCTCCCTCGGGATCGAAAGAGCGTTCTCCACACCGCCCGCGTGCAGCCTGGAGTCCCGGGCGAGCCAGGCCTGGCGACACGACCTATCATCCGAAAACGCGCCAGTCGTCGGGGGACGGGGGACGAGCCTCAGTGGGACAGTGTCCAGGGGTTCGATCCCCAGTATCGGAAAAATGGAAACACACACAGCTGGCGTGCAACCTTGTGCCACCTGGCTCCAACAAGTGCTACGATCAGGGCGCGTGTGAGCTCACGGACTGGATTCGTGAATATGAACCCGAGATCTCAATAAAGAGACTGCACCGCTTGGGGTCCCTGCATCCTGAGTCGCTCCCAGAGCCACATCAGACCACTGTAAGACCCCAGGCTACTGCAGACATGAAATGACCAAGACACGCAAACCAGAGACAAGGATCCGCGTGGCCGCCCACCCCGAGGGCAGTGGGGCCTCCTCCAGGGTCCTCCCACTCGCGCGGGGCCTGGGTCTCCATCCCACACCCTTTTCCTCCTCTGCACTTCACACTTTCCCGAACTCTTCCCCGTGGTGCTGTCACGTGGAACAGAACATAAAACGACAGTGCTGTGTACACAGCGTGTACTAGACAGAGAGGAGTCGAGTCCGGGCCGGAGCCCTATGTCCGAACAGCCCCTAAACGGTGCGTTGCTAAGTGTGGGCGCTTGTGTGGATCCGGGGCATTTGTGTACGTCTGGGGTGTTTTCCGGCAGGGAGGTGCCGGCCTAAGGCCCAGCTCCCCAGCTCGGCCTCACGGTGGGTGTGTAGGGAAGGGACACGTGTGGCATTTGTGCCCACGTGAGCTGGCTGCTCACAACCCCCCCGGGGCCACATGCTGCTGCTCTCAGGGCCTCACTGTGCTGCACGTTAAGCTGAACAGTCACCTTCATTTTAGTCTGAGAAGCTGAAGAAAAAGGTAACTTGTCCTAAGTCACAGAGCTCGTACACAGGAGGGGTTTGAAATCCCGGTCTCCGTCACAGGCCAAACCCTCAACACAGTGAATTTCATGTACTACCCTCGACAGGCTACAAAAGGCTTAATTTTTTTAGCGGGTTCAGTCATTTCATCAGTAAGTGGATATAAAGAAAAAAATTTCTCAATCTGAATACATGTATATAGTGTATTCACTCAAGAAACATTCCCTTATGGAGCTGAGGCACAGCTTGGTGTAGAGTGCTTGCCGGGAGGCCTTGAGTTTAATCTCCTGCACTGCTCCCCAAAAAAGGGGAAGGAAAGGAAAAGAAACAGAAAACTGCATTTTCTGTGTATCAGTGTGGTAGAAAAACCTGGGTTTTAAATACGACTGGCTCGGGAACTGGGAAGCTCCACAGATGGAGAGCAGCGCAGGGCTGACTTAATTCCTCGCAGGGTGCTGGATTCTATCTGCCTGACTTCACAGACTTAGAGCAATACGTCTCATAGAGCATGCCTCGTACAGCTAATAATAAAAACTCTTCAATTAATTTCAAGAGGAAAGAATTCTAAACAAAGATTAAGCTTTAAGATGATATAATACCCTCTAAATACACAAATGATCATGTAAAAATAAATATGGGATCTTGTAAAATAAACAAGCTGTTACATTATGTATACTCTTAATAACACAAGCCATCTGGAGGCTGCGGGGGCTTTCATACCACAGTGACCATTTACATATCAAAATACCACTGTGAGGCTGAGACTACCATCACTGTTGTTATCCAGCGGCACCCGAGATACAGATACGGGGTGGGGTAGTTCGCAAATCTAGCACGACTCGCTCCGGACAGAATTTGTTACTGCCCAAGGTGACCATTCCGCCGAGTGGTGAGCAAGATGAAGACTTTCCACATGCACACAAGTACACACGATGTGCACACGCAAGTGGACGCACGCACAGTGTTCCGGTTCCGGGAGAAGGTACGTGCCCTCCCTCTGGCCCCGAGGCAGAGGAGATTAATCTACTCTGAATCTATGAAGCGGGCTGGGTCACAAACATGAAATTCGGGAACTGCTAAAGTGTTAGGTTAGAAGGGGCTTGGGATGTAATTTAAAACATATGAATAGAAAGTTAAATACCGCTCCCAAAATATAATATTTTATCCAAGAATAATTCCTTACAGGGCATTCACAGCTTGAGTTTTGTCAATTTCAGGGAAAATATTGTGAAAGGGAATGACAATATCAGAACAACAAAAAATAGTGTTTTTAGAAGCAGCAAAAAGGGGGGTGGGGGAGAAGGCCGAGTACCACATTCCAGTTCTCTTCAAACGTATCTGTAAACGAACCAACCAGAAAGGCAGGCCGCAGGCCCTCACGTGCTGCTGGCTGTCCGGCGCTATCCGTGGGAGGTTTTCTGCCATGTTTTTTCTCGCTGGGTAACAGGACACGACAACACGCACAGCACGTGAGTGCTCTGTGCTCCCTCGTGGGCGCGCACAGCCCTCGGGGGGTTGGGAGGGCCTCGGGCCCCCGTTTCCCGTGTCAGTATTTAGGTGACGGAGCCCGGCACACGCCCTGGGAAGCAGTCTCGGCAAATACTCCGGAGTGTTACAAGTCGAAGCTAACTCTTACATCTCGCAAACACGCTGTTATAAAATGACACAGCATAGACTAGGTATGGCGGGGGGTGGAGGGCGGCGTGCTGCTGCTGGGGTTCACTAAAGATGGGGTTCACAAAATAAAGGAATAGCGCTAAAGAAAGAAAATGAAAGTATCGAACTCTCCATGTGAGGGACAGATTGAAAGTGAGAAATGTTCAGTAAGATCTCAGCCCTCGGTGGCCTCAGAGACTTTCCCTCGGCCCCAGGATGCAGGACAACAAAGCATTTAGGCCGAGGAGAAGCTGACCACTTTCTCTCCCCTGGCTTCCTCTCCGGTAGATTCTTAAACTTCACTTCTGCGGCCAGCAAGATCCAAGATGCTGTGGAGGAAAATAGCGATGAAAGAAAGCAGAGATCTCACCCTTAGAGATGGTCAAATGATTAGCGAAGAGTTTTAGAAATACCCATGATGCCCTGGACAGGGGGAAAGAGGGACAGAATGACCCTCCCCTGCGTGCTGGCCATGTGCACCTGGGTGAGCTACATGCGTCCTGCACATTACTCCACCGTGCCGTGGACTTCATTCCACACGCTGAGCCACCAGCCCCGGACGACACAGCTCCTCGGGGCAGAGGGAGGGTCTGACCGGAGACCGCCGGGTCTGGAGTCTGCGCGGCCTCACTTGAGGAGACACAGAGCCGCGTGGGTCGAGGGCCGGGATGCAGCCGCAGGGGCCTGCTCTCCGGAAGCCACAGGAGAGCGTCTTGTCTGAAGCACAACAAAGGAAGTCATGTGTGCAGGTCTGGAAAGCTGAGTGCGTCTAAGGACGAGGTTAAAAAAGCTAAAAAAAAAACGCTTTCATTTTGTCTGGGAGAAACAGAGCTTGGAAAAGAGCATTAGTGAAAAAATAAAGGCACAGAAGGCTAGAAAACAAGCCGCAGCGGAGGACCTGACGTCTGTGCTGCTCTCGCTCTGTGCCGAGCAGACCAAGACCCAGTTTCGGCTTCACAAGCTCCACGTGATCAGAACCAGGCGCAGGTTTTATCTGGGTGACACAGACCCCGTGACGTCGGACGGCTTCTGACGGATAGAGGAGGACACGTCCACTTCCCTGCAGCAACAGCAGCAGGTGTGTCCAGCCACGCGAAGTCCGCAGTGGGAAGTCGGGCGGAAGCAGAGAGGCGTGGGCCGCCAGCGGGAGGGCGGTGGGCCGGCGACTTCCTCGGCCAGCCTGCCCTCCCCGGCCCCTCCCTCCCACACCGGGCGGGCGGGATGGGGGAGGAGCAGCGGCGGAGGAAGGCGGCAGGGAAGCCGGGGAAGGTGCGGCCGGGGAGCCGGCCGGGACTCGGGTCCGGACGGAAACCCAGCGCCAGCAACTGCGGCGCCTGAGCGAGGTGTGGACCCGCGGAGCGGGTGCTGGACAGGGCCTCCTGCATGACCTGAGTTTAAGGTGTAGACTGGGCCTGGGGTTTTCCAGACGTGCAGATGCCGGCGGGACGCGCAGGGCTGGAGGAGGGGGTGTCTGTCCTGACATCAGCACTTAGAAACCCCATCGGTTGGGATGTGACATTGTCCCACAGAAGACGAGGCCGACGCCTGTACAAAGCTGTGCTCAGCATCTCCATCACGGGGCCGCCGACCCCAAGCACGAGGACGGCTACACCCCAAGAGCAAGGGGCCAGGCCAGCGAGGGGCTGGAGAGGAGACAGCACTTTGGGGAGCTTCCTCCCCAAATGACAAAGAAAAAAATGACCCCATGACCCAGCAATCCCACTCCTGGGGACTCACCCAAGAGAAATGAAACCAGCGTCTCGAAGGGCTGGGTGCATTTCCCACAGCAGCCGTGACACAGAGCCCACCAAAGCATCTGCCCGTGGAGAACGGAGTGTGGTGGACAGACACGGAGGAATACCACGCAGCCAGGACAAAGAACGGCATCCCGCCTCTCGCACCACCCGAGTGATCCTGTAAGATGCCGTGTGAGAGCCAAGCCAGGCACAGAAAGACACGTATGAGCGCCATGACCCAGGGAGCTCACGCCTAACAGTCAAGACGCGGAGAGCAGGTAACTGACGAATGGAATCACGTGGCACATAAACACAGAATCATGTGGAAAATTAGTCAGCCATGAAAAGAAGAAAACCCTGTCATCACGACTGCGTGGATTAACCTGGAGGGCACCGTGCTAAGTCAAACAGTGAGCAAGACAAAGAGGATGCTGCATGATCTCACCTACAGGAGAACCTTCAGAAGTGGAAATTCTAGGAGCACAGAATGTGGTCTGGTGGCAGGAATGGAGAGATACTGGTAAAAGGGTACACATTTGCAGGTATGAGACAAACAAAGGCTGCGGGTGGTGGTGCATGCCTATAATCCCAGCTGCTCAGGAGGCTGAGGCGGGAGGATTCCAAGTTTGGAGTCAGCCTGGGCAATTTATGTAGCTCAATTTTCCCAGGTTCAATACCTAGTCAGTCTGTGTGTGTGTGTGTGTGTGTGTGTGTGTGTCTCTCTCTTTCTCACACCCACATAAGATGAACAAATTCTGAAAATCTAACAATATACAGCACAAGTAGTGATAAGTGCGTTAATGTGGCTGTAGTCACTCTACAGTGTACACATATGTACATGAAAACATCACGTTCCACACGGATGAAAACCATATCGTTTTAAACATAAAAATAAAACAGAACTACCTCAGGAGGGAGTCCGTAGTTCACTACAATTTTATTACTTTGTTTGTGCCTTATACTAATAGGAGTATAATAGATCAGTTACTTAATTATGCTAATATGCATTAACAACAAAAATCAGGATTACTATGTCCATTTTGATCGAGCAGTTCACATTTCTAGTTTGAAATGCAAATACATTTCTTCTAATTCCTTTTCTTTCTGCCCTTACCCTCTGTTGCCACTTGATTTTCCCTCATTTTTCAAGTCACGGTGACATTCGTTACCCCATTCCACCAGGGAATGGGGAAAAATAAGATACATCACACACAGGTACAAATACTCAATGAGGAATGTGAATATAATGAATACTTAAAATGTACCAATAAATTCAATTAAAAAATATTTACTCTGCCTGCACTTTACTTTTTACAGTTACTTTAAAAAAAAAAAAGGCATCTTCTACTAATAAACTTTAAATGCTATCTTTTTGGTTTTTGTTTTTCTGGTACCGAGGCTCGAACGCAGGACCTTGCTCTTGCCAGGCAGACACAAGCCACAACCTGGCTTCTCGTGCTGTCTTTATGTCAGATTTTACAAGTCCCCAAGGTCACATCTGAATTTTCTGCCACTTGGTCCCCAGATGCCTGCGGTGGGGCCTCCCATACCGCAGTCCTGCTCCGCACGGTGCTATGAGCACGTCGGCCTCGTCTCCTGCTGGCAGCGGAGATGCACAAGACCCAGGTACGGGCCGGGGGGACGGGGAGCCCCCAGCCGCGCAGGACTCTTTGGGCCGCAAGGTATCATTATGCTCTGATATCAATATGAGTTAATTAAAGGTCACACTTACTCTCAAGAGTTTGGTGTACAAAGAACTGCTCTCCCGGGAAGTACGGAGGAATCTCTGCCCAAGTTTATCCTTGTCCAGAGCCCTCACAGGAGCTATAAATCATGCTCCTGTGGTCCAGGATCAGGACGAGCACATAACAGATAATCCTGTAGAAACTGACTGCAAAGCGATCGCGAATAGGTATATTTATAAAATAATTTAAGGCAAAGTAGCCTTCAGTATATCAGGGGAAAAGATGGGAGTTCAGTAAATCACTGTATTATTCACAGCTAGCGCAGTGTTTAAGGGAAAACGTGAACAGCCCGATTCCGTCTCAGTAGCGCCCGCAGAGCCCAGTGAGCACCGGTAATTGAGTTTGGGTTTGCTGCCCTGTTCCTAGAAAGGGACTTCTGCGTTTCCATCTTCGAACCCATTCTGTCCTATCTCAAAACTCACTCATTTCCTTCAGTCTGATTTAGAGCCCAGAGATTTCCTGTGGACTGCTTCATGCTTAATTATAAATCACGTCTGCAGCAGTTGGTGTGTATGGAAAATGCAGAACAAAGACAGTATCCGTCTGTATTAAATCAAACAGAGCCACAGGATCACAGTCGCAATCATCAGATTTGGATCCTGCTGTGGCTAACAACATTATTAGTACCTGATTAATCAGGGCCTAATGCAAACCAGTTCGTGCCCCACATGAGCCGAGTCCTCCACCTTCTGCCAAGTCCTACGGCCCCCGGTCCAGATCAGTTAGGCTCCTCTTTCCACCAGGGCACACGTGAAATGCACCATCTGGCCCAGCAGCTGCCAGGGCCCACCCGGCTCTCAAGAGGCCCCGAAGCTCCTCTCTGGGAAAATGGGCTTCTTTGCCGTGTCCCAGTGTGAGCACCTCTTCAGAGCTCCCGTGTTCCTTCTGAACAGTGCTGTGGAAAAACCTCCACCCTCTGTTATGTGTCAGAGAAGAGTTCACTTACCTGAGGACCAGGCTGACCCTGAAATGGACAAGAGGAAAAAGAAAAAGCAATTACAAAATTGTTACCTTCAGAGATTATTTTTACTACTAAGTAATAGCTTTCAAAATCTCTACAAATATTTCTGAGGATTGTAGTGCCTAATGAGTGAGAAACTTTACTTTTGTGAAGCTAAAAAAAATCATTTGCGTCTAATTATTTTTCTTCTACACTATTTATCCAAAATCTGATGCCATGGCCTATTTTATATATGTAGCTCCAAAAACCCAGTGGTTTGGAGGAAAAGTGTGCAGTTTTATTCTAACACTGGCGGAGGAGCCTGGGAGTTCTCATCAAAGAGGCTCTGAGAAGCCAGACTGTTTATACCCTTGTTATAGAACATTCTAGAAGTTAAGGGGTGGAGTTATGTTTGGTGGTCATCTCATTGGTTGAGCCCAGCAATTCTGTTGGTTACAAGCTTACAGGTCTCATTGGCTGGTACAGCACACAGCCTACATGCTCTGTTGGCTAGACTAGTGTATACATTTCCACCTTTTGTATGTGACAAAGCATATACAACAATCTCCGAGAGCAGAGGAACTTCTGAGCCTGGGAGGGTGGAGTATTTCTAGCCATAAACCCCAAACGTAAGGAAAGCTGTGGAAGCTGCAGACCGTGCCCTGCGATCATGTCAGAAAATACGCACAGATAAGCAGGAAAAGGGAGAAGGTGAACCTCAGAGATTTCCAAGAGGCAAGCCAGGGCCTTCCACAAATGAAAGGTTTTACAGATTCGTTTCCTCCTTCACTATTATGTACAAATACGTATTGCACCGTGGAGTTTACCTTAGTGAGAACCAATAAGGCGTGATGATGAAATTTAAAACACAGAGTTCTCTACGGACACTGGTCCATTAGCACCAGAGAACTCGAGTACCGTGAAGTGGTAGGAAATTCCAGGTCTGCTGCGTGTCAGGCCGGGTAAGGGAATGTCCTGGCTGCTCCCATCACCCTGTGGCTTCCCAGGGCAACAAGGTGACCCCACGAGGGATTTAGTGACTCTCCTCCGACGCAGGTTCCACAGTAAGTGCCACGTCTTGCTCAAGACTCCGTGGCTGCCTAGGCCCCATCCCTCCAGCTATGTGCTCACCGAGTCACCAGCAGGCACCTGCGCTGGGCTGCAGGAGCGAGCGGACCTATGTCAGGACGTCCTGTGGGCACAGAGGACAGAAAGAGGGCCGCAGGGCAGCACGGAGAGCATCAGAAACGCCTGGCAGCCAAGGACGCTGTGCGGCCAGGGCTCTGCCCCTGACAACCGCCGGAAGCGCTCTTCCACAATTCCTTCAACTTACTACTAGTGCTCACCAAACACATCTCAAGGCGAGTTTTAAAAAATGCAGTTACTGAAAGGGACCTTCTCCCCACTAGCAAATCAACAAAATGTTTCCATAAGCAAAATCCCCGGAGCCTCTGCAGAGCCCAGCAGCTGCCTCGGACACCAGGGACGCAGCAGCGGAGGGAGCAAGCCGCGGGCGCCGTCGCTGACTGCTGCCCCTGCACAGCCCAGACGCTGCCCCGCGGCAGCCCTTCCCAGGCGGGAGGCAGAGCGACTTCACACCTGCAAGGGTGGACGGGAGCAGCGGCCAGCGCAGACCGGACAGGACGCAGGCCCAGGAGCACCCCGCCCTGGAACAGGGGGACGGGGCCTCCAGCTCTGAAGGCGCTGCTCCTTCAGGCGCTTCAACAGCAATGGCGGCCCTCCTTCTGGGGCTCAGCTAGGCTTCCTGGAAGTGCGAACGGTCTTTTCAAAGTCAACCAAGTCACGTGGATTTCTGACTGAGGCAAAAATGTTTCACTCTGTTAGGTTTTCAAAATGCACATTCTACATGCCCTGTTCCAGAGGGTTCTCTCGGCTTCCATTCCCTGCAGAGTACACACGGCCACGCCAAGCAGCACCCTGCCCATGGCGCTTCGTGCAGACAGTCCAGCTGGGCCCGGCCAGCGCAGGCCGGAGACCTCAGCGAGGGACACAGGTCTCCGGGGACACTCACACGCCCCCCACAGGGCCGCCGGTTCTGCAAGAAACATCACCCCCTAGGATGATTAAAACTCCATGTCCAGGGCCAGAGGGTTAGCTCAGTGGTTCCGGCGCCTGCCTCGCAAGCGCAAGGACCTGAGTTCGATCCCCGGTAACCACATATAATGCTGGGCGTGGAGACTCACACCCACCAACAATCAACGCCGCATACCAGAATGCCGGACGTGGTGGCTCACGCCTGTCATCCCAGCACTCGGGAGGCAGAGACAGGAGGATCGCTGAGTTCGCGGAGGCTTGCCTGGGTACCACAGTGAGCTCAGGGCCAGCCTGAGCTACAAAGCGAGACCCTGTCTCAAAAAAACAAACAAACAAACAAACAAACAAACAAAAAACCTTCATGTCCACTTATATAGGATTTTCTCAAATTTCTTTGCCAGTTGGGCTTACAAAGAGGGACGGTGATTTCGAGGAGACTCTATGGTCAGTGCCAATAATCACTCAATGTGACATTAGATAAACAGGCCACGAATTTTTAAAAAACTCATTAATATGCAATGGATTTACTAGAGAACAACTGAAGAGATCCAGCTCTAGGATTATGTGTGTCAGTTACAGCTGCGATTGCCCCAGGCCGTAGCTGAGCCTCCCTCCAAGGGCGGCGCCCTCGGCTCTGCAAACGGCCTTTCCATGCTGTGGCAACTGGTTCTGCGCCACCCATGTCTGCCATACTGTGTTGAAGAATTTGGTTTTCTTCTATGTTTAATAACATCCTTCAAAGTGTGCTATTTTGATAGTTGTAGGTAAATACTGACAGCCAATTTGTAACATCTCAGATGTCTGTGAGAGCCCAGTTCCAGTTTTCTAACTACGGCGCTGGACGACGGGCTTCGCGGCGCTCTGGGCAGGGCCGAGGCTCCGTGTTAATGACGCTCCAGAGACGCCGACTCCCACGGAGCTGGTTAGCCCAGGGGCACCGGCCGCGAAATGATTATTGTTCCACCGAGGCAGAACCCTCAAACCAAAACCTACCCTAGGAACTGGGGAGAGGAGCAGCCCGGCGGGCAGGTAAGCGGGTGCCGCGTGGGACGCGGGCGCCGGGGGCTGCACCCTGGCGGCGCCGCTCGGGGACCCTGCAAGTCCACAGAAGCTCTCCAGTGGCCGCTGTTACGGAGCCGCCCTGCGAGCGAGCCATGCCCACCTGGTGCAGCCGAGCAGTCGAGGTTCGCAGAGGCTACATGACGTCCCCTCGGGCACACCGCCCCTGAAGAGGGGCGCTGCCAGGAGAGTGGGCGGCTGGGACCCGGGGATCTCTCTTTGCAGTAAGCTCACGGCCAAGCCAGACTTGGGCAAGGTCACCCTGGGGAGAACGGAGCGGCGATTCGTAACCCCCTGCCCCCTTTTTTTTTTGAGACAGAGTCTCGCTTTGTAGTTCAGGCTGGCCCTGAGCTCACTATGGTGCCCAGGCAAGCCACCGCGAACTCAGTGATCCTCCTGTCCCTGCCTCCCGAGTGCTGGGATGACAGGCGTGAGCCACCACGTCCGGCATTGTGGTTTGCGGCGTTGATTGTTGGTGGGCATGTCTCCATGCCCAGCATTCTATGTGGTTACTGGGGATCGAACTCAGGACCTTGCGCTTGCGAGGCAGGCGCCGGAACCACTGTGCTAACCCTCCGGCCCTCGTAACCCTCTTTTGAGCTGGATAAATACAGAGCACTCTGAAATGACTGTATACACACACACACACTTGCATGTGCGTACACACACACACAGGTCCCTCAGTCCGCCTCTGCATGTTTCAGGAAATCAGAGCTCCCAGGTTAAAAGCCTCTGAGAAACACACATGTTTTGGGGGAGAAGAGAAAGGGTACCAGTGAGCCCTTTGAGGGAATGAACTTAAAACGAACAACAAAAGACAGGCTCAGAAAGCAAGGCTGGCACTGGCAAACGCAGTTCCGTAAGTCAGGACTGCGAGGAGCTGTGTGTCCTTCCCGCTGGAGGCTGGAGTTTCTGATACAGCCGAAGGAGCAGCGGGAAGAGGGCGTGAGAGGCGCGTCCACGCACACTGGGCACCGCCCCCGACCGCTCCGCTGCTGGCAGAGCCCTGAGCAGGGTGCTCAAGCACCCGGCAGAGTCCGGACGGGCAAGAGGAAGGGAAGGAGTGTGGGGTGCAGCCCGAGAAGGCAGAGCTCGGGCCGCCAAGGGCTCCGATGTGCACGGGGCAGGGCGGGGCGCACAGAGGAGCATCGGCGCCTGCGCTGTCTGGAAGGGAAGGAGAGAGCAGGGAGGCAAGCGGGTGACAGCAGGAGGGAAAGTGGCAGCCCCGGGGCGAGAGAGACTGCGGCAGCCACGGCAGAGCCACGCCCGGCCCGGGGCAGAGTGGGCCGCGGGAGCCTGTCCTGCTGTGTGCCCGGCTGCAGTAGCAGTGGCTTCGGACCGCAGGTGCCACCCGCAGACAGGGCTCTGGCGGTGCTGGGTCGGAGATTTCTGAGATTCATCGCATCTCACTTCCCATTGCTGGGACAAAAATACCCGACACTCGTGGGTGAAAAGAGGGAATGTTACCCCCGCTCACATTTTGGAGAGGTTTCAGTCCTCAGTGGGCTGGCTCCGGGCAGGGTGGCAGGGCAGAGGGGCACCGCAGAGGAGGAACTGTCCATGGTGTGGCAGGCAGAAGGCGGCACCAGCAAGCAGCCTTCTTTCTGCCCCATCCAGGCTGCAAGTCTGCTGATCGGTGCCGCCCACACGTGGCTTCCATTGTCCACACCCGGAACGGAGCTAAACTTGTCTAGTTATCAAACACCCAGGACCCCAGCGCCTCCTCAGAGCCCCAGCTGGGAGCGCACGAGGCTCTGGGGACACACCACGAAGCCACAACAGCAGAGTGCTGGGGGGGCCAGTGGAGCATCGGCAGGTTTTACTTGGACAGTCCCAAGAGGACAGGCTGACCGGATATTAAAGCTCAACGTCCACTTCATCCAGAGAGTGATGAGTTTTGACCAAATCAAGGCATGTGGAACTTGAGGCAGGCGACGCCCTGAGCTCCACCTCCGGGGAAGCACCACGCCCTCCCTCCGACCACCACGGGGTCCTGAGCCCCGGTTCACCACGGTTTCGTGGCTGCACGGGTTGGGACACCCATCAAAGTCCCCAGAAGGGACAGAGGCTCCTGTGCAAAGCTTTCTGTGCAGTAGACAACTTCCTTTCCCCTGACTGCCCACAGGCACTGCCTTCTCTCTTGCACAGCATCACAGCGGCCTCACATCGGGGGCGTGGGCACCTTCTCTCTCCCCGCAGGGTCCAAGCGGGAGTGGCGGAAATCGAGGCAGAGTAACTATGACCGGCCCCAGGTCACAGGCTTAGAGGGCAGACACAGCGGGCAGGGTACAGTCTAAGCCCGTACTTTTAAATCCACTGCCACACAATAACAGCATAACCACATGATTTTTAGAATTGTCCTGGTATACACTTGTTTCATTTAACATTTATTGAGCACGTAGGCAATGCCAGCACCACAGGGATGCCAGAGAAACAAGGGGAAGAAAGCAGTGGTGGCCTTCGGGCGGGAACTAACAGTCACAGGCAGCCCGGGGAGGCAGATACAATGTTTTTTCTTCTACTTTATCTCCACACTTTCCAAGCAACTGGAAAGCTTGCGACAGAGAATCCAACTGTGAAAACTAAAGTTGTATCTTTTCAATTAAAATCAACCCAATCGAATTGAAAACTAAAGCAGTGTGGTTCATGTTAGCAGAGAACGTTACGTGGTTAGCGCCGGCGAGACTCCATCCAGCCCCGTGGAGTCACCATGGAGATTGTCCCGCCTGCATTTCTTCCTTCTACAGAAGCCCTCAGTGGAGACGGGAATGGACCGCAGCACTTCAGGAGCACTGGCTGAACTACCTCCGCTGATGAGGCGCCGCGGGCTCTTCGGGAACGAGTCTGAGGCCCCCAGAGGAAGTGTTTCCTGGGCCGCACCAGAGCTCGCTGAGCGGCCCTGTCGGCCTGCAGAGCGGCCAGTGTGGACACTGCACAGGGAGAGAGAGAGGGCTGACCACAGCCCCGAGGGCCAGAGGTGAACTGGCCCGACCCGCCAGGCCCTCCGGGGGAGCAAAGTCCACTACTGTGCCCCTCCCCCCCGCCCCGGAAGGAGACGGCAGGGCGAAGCTCAGTTCTGCTCACACACAGGAAGGCCGAGCCGATGCACACCTCGGGAGACTGTCCCAACCGGCGGGGGCGGCCACGCGCCCGGGCCTGCTGCTCTGGAGGGGTCGGGGCAGCAGCGGGACGTCGGGCGCCACAGCACCTGCGCCCCTTGTTTACAGAGCTACCTCCCAGGGCGCGGGAACAGGGACAGGAGTCGGGCCAGGAGACAGGTCGGACAACTCAGCCACACCGCCGTCAGGCGTTCAAAGCTCTAAAGGAAGCAATAAATTTGGAACCGCTTCCCTTCGTGACCCTAGAGAAAGGAATTTTCCGGTACAGGAAAAATTTCAGCCTTCTACATTCTTTTCAATATATCTCCTTTTCATTAACATGTGTAAGACCAGGTTTTCCTCTAACCTTAACGGGAAAGAATTATTATTTTTACACCAATATAACATAGATATCCATCACTCTTATTGCATCATACATTCCGATGCTCACATTTGTACAAATATTAACCTTGTCCGGATGACAACTGAATGCAAAAAGGAAAATGAAATCAAACTCACTAAATAATAGATGCTAAACTATTGTAACCTATTTCAGTAAATTCTCAAACTTTCCCACTGTCATTTAAAGCCACTAATTAACAAAATCTAGAGGATTAACTAAAGTAATTAAAGGATAATCAACCAAAGGATTACTTACAGAGGGGGAGATAAATTCCCTTCATAGTGCTATACAGAAGTGTTTGAGAAACAGAACGGTAAGAAAGAGCTCACGAGTGGTTGAGGCCGAAAACCATCTTCATCCACGAGCCTCTCATTTCTCTGAAACTGCAGACAGGGACCCGCTTTCTACCCAGCTCCCATCCCGCAGGAAAGACAAGGGCCTGGGTTCCCGCAACGCTCGGAACCCAGTAAGCTGTGAAAACAGTCCTTTTGGGTAATGTGTTGGCTCTTGAGTTCGCAAGAAATGAATCTTTGTAACAGATGTGGCGGGATGACTTTGAAGACTAAACTCTACTAGCAGGCACCCTGCTAGAGCCGGTCCAGGCCGGAGCCGCCCAGAGGCCTGTGCCTCCCTGGCCCACCGGGGCCATCCTGGGGGACTCCGGTCTTCCGGTTCCCGCAGGCGCAGCACCCTGGTTCACTGACTTCAGGGAACGAACTGACCTGGCCTCCACCTCCCAGGTTTCCATCCACTCAAACGCTGTCATTTTAGTGTTTAATACACCCTGAAAACCTCTATGGTTTGAATATAAACACCTCTCAGGAAACGGTCTTCAAAACTTTTTGCTACTTTTCAGGAAAGTTGAGCTTCCAGACATGCTGACAGCAGAGACTGTATCTTGGTTAACTCCTTCTGGTGAAACATTTAAAAAGTTTATTAAAGGATCGTACAAGCCAAATATCACAATTTGATATTCCACTGTGGGGCTTTTAGTGCCCCATAAGGTATACGTGGGTGTATATGTGTACAGATAGATACGTATATATGTGAAGATGATTGGCTGTTGTATAAAAGCATACATATTCGTATTGCTGAACTCTCTGTAATAACCTTGATAGACAAACTCAAATACTTAGCTAGCTTGGGTTAAAATGTAAAATGACAGCTGTGAGGTCTGTGATGTGGGGTCCCATCGGGCCCCTCTTCTCTGCGCTGCGCAGTATGTGAAAGTGCAGGCAGCGCACAGCGAGACGGAGACGGACAGCGGAGGCGCCCTTCCCCAGGAGGTCGATCGTACCGACTTTAGTACTGTGGGCCTGTCCTGGCCGCCCTCAGCCAACAAAAGCAGGATGCGGAAGGGAACACTTCACACTCCAAACAAGAGCTGGTCCAGTGTAAACCGTACCTGGCTGCGGCTGGACTCTTCCCAGCAGGCGTGCGTCCGCGCTCCGTAAAGCCTCGTCTACTGACATGATGGTGAGTGTGGCGTCCGTCACCGGAGCCCCCAGGGGCCTGCACCTTGGGAATCACTGTACTTGAGGGACATGGAGCAAGTCCCCGACCCTACGGACACAGGGCAGGTCAGTCTCCAGTAACGATCTGCCTGGAGGAGAGGTTTCTATTAATTTATCCTGAACAGAACAGAAGCGTAGAAAACGGTCCAGATGTTCTGGTCTCTAGTATTTCTACAAAGTGTTAATAAATAGGTTGGAAAGAAATTGTCTCCTCCTTCAGGGTATCTTCTAATGACACAATAAAAGCTGACCCTCTTCACAACGGTGAACGAGCAGCCATCTCCCAAACCCAACTCATCCACCTTATGTTTTTGATTAAATACCTGCACATAGGAAACTTCACATTTAGGAAGTATATAATCTTTGTAGTGAGTTTCCTATAAATTATGCTATTCGATTCAGGGTCAAGCAATTTTTCATTTTGTTTAAAATGTTCCAACAATCTGAAATTGCCATCAGCTTATTTATGTTCTTCCGACTTCTTCTAAACTCTATTAACATCACCAAACTAAAGTTTGAACCAGGGGATTGTTTTTCCTTCTAAACAAGGAAGCCGAGGCCTATGGGAAAGTCATGTTCTTCACAAATAAAGCCCAGGGGAGCGGGCAGGCAAAGGAGAAACTCATCTTTCACATGACTTGCCGACCAGTAAACAATACAAGAACTGTAAAACGATTTCTTTTCAACTCCTGCCATAAAACACACAAAGTCAGTCTGTAAGTATCAGCTCCGCCAGCTCAACTTTCCAGACGTGGAATTTCGAGGAGGAGAGTCTCAACTTTAATATGCAAACTAGACGGCTGGGCGGGAAGGGAAGGGCAGTGGACAGAGGCTCACGGAGCCCGGTGGAAGCGTAGGCCATTTCCTACCCAGGGACAGAGGCGGGGCATTCGGAACGTGGTCAGACTCCCGGAGCGTAAAGCACAAGCTGATTAGTTCCGCTCCAAGAGGCGGTTTTAATAAACCGGTTCCTGTTCTTCGCTGCTGATTGGAAGCCTAAGAGGAAGGCCATCACGGTGAGCGGTACGTTATCAGGGCGCCTGCACAGCGCCCTAACCCACTCGTTCGGCCAGCGGGCCCAGCTGTGGAAAGGCCCAGAGACGCACGCCCTGGGCTGTTAATAGTGTCTCCGAAACGGAGCAAGTGGAAACTTCCCCAGACGGCAGATCAGAAGGCCGAGTGGTGCGTCCGCCGCCACTGCATGGGACTCTACATCGCGAGGAAAGCCGGCTCTGCCTGCAGGGCTGCCGTCAGCTCCCCGTCCTGACAACTCTCGGGCTCAGAAATGCCGGTGTTTCTACTCCTCACAGAATTCCTAGCATGGACGGAGCTATCGGAAGCTGCCAGAAGGAAGTTTGTCACAGGAAATTTAAGAAAACCGTTTTAAAATTTGTAGTTTCCAGACTGGGGTCTGCTATGGCGGCCCAACCCTCCCCGGCCCGCGGAGTGGGCACATGACTGTGGGCTCCACTGTACGCACAGAGGGGGAGGCGCCAGCCGCCGGGCACACGCCCAAGAGGTCCTGTGTCCTCGCTCCTCGCTGCCCACAGAGCGGGGACAGGCAGGAGGAGCCGGCCCCACGCCTGACGCTCCCCGCAGCCCTGCCCCCCGAGGAGCACTGGGCAGCAGAATGCCACTCTTCTTTAGGTTCCGAGTGGCACTTTCTGTGCCATGTCTTCCCTTCCAGGGAGTGTGTCAAGCCTCCCTGCACCGAGTTGCTGCAAAACGGTCGCACAGGCCCACACACCGCTCAGAAGCCACGGGCTGGGCCACCACTGCGCGGCCCTGAGCAGCGCTCTCGGGTGGCGGGCTCCACGGCAGTGACACCCCGGGGCCTCTCGGACGGGACTTGGTGTCTAACGTCCAGGCGGGCGGCTCGCAGCCCACATGTTAGCCCGGACCGCGGTCGGGCTCTGCGCAGGTGCTGTGCACAGTACCCAAGCTGCCTGCAGGGGGCGAGAAAGGGCAAGTGCGGCCGCCCGCGGACCCGTCTCAGCGGGCACACATGCTGCTGAGCCCTCAGCGGGGTCAAGTGGGGTTTGCGTGTCGGCCTGGCTCGGGGCTGGACCCCGCTGCTCGGTCAGCAGTGGTCACGACGCTGCAGCGAGTGTGAAGCGGACGTGATAACTGCACACTCGGCCCGGGAGGGCAGCAGGTCACACCTGGCACCGAGGGTGGCTTCATCGGAGCAGCCGTGGGTCTGAAGGGTCATCGAAGACCTCCCAGGGAGGACTCTCCACAGAGATGCTGCACAGAATCCCGCCTGAGCGTCCAGCGCGGAGCTTCCAGACAGACTTCGGACTCTCCACACCCACCGCGGTGTGGGCTGAGTCCCCAGAACAAACCTTTCCACAGATTGAGGTTTCCGAGGGGTTCTCTCTCTGGAGAACCCCGATGCTTCCCTCAGTGCCTGGCCTCGCAAGGGAAACCGTCAGACATCTATCTGCCCTGTGTTATGGGAAGTTTCATCTACGTAAGTGTTGGCATCTGTCCTGCCCTGGGCATGCATGAGACCAACCACTGTGGCCACACAAATCATAGAGACAACGAAGACCCGAGACGACAATCACTTCGGGTCAGTGAGAGTCAAATCTCTCAAAGGTGCTAAGATCTCCTCTCAGGTATCTTACCCAAAACTCAAAGAAAGCCAGGCTGGAGGCCCCGTCTCCGTATAAAGCTCCTTTCCTGCTCTCTCTGCAGCCCTGCTCGGCCCTCTGTGGCCCCTCCCGGGCCCTCCAACCCCACCGGCTCCCTGGGAACTGGCTCCGATGCGCTCCCACGGCGCCCAGCCTTCCCACGCTGCTCTTCCAGCTTCCAGCCCCGAGGCCTGCGCCGCGGTCCTGTCCCGCACCTCTCTTCTTCCTCCTACCACATCCGGCCGCGCTTTTCCTGTCTCTGGCTCCCCAAGGCCACCCCTGCCCCCCTCTTCTTACCTCTTTCTGCTCCCTCCTCTGACCCCATGCTCCTCTCCCCAAGAACCCGCAGGACGCCCCCATCACCTCTCTTCAGGCGCCCTTCCCGAAAGGGCCTGCCGACCTTGTGCCCCGCTTGAGTCCTTCGAAACCCACCTACTGGTAGGGGAGCCCCAGCCCGGCCCCCGACGTCTTCCTCAGCCCCTCCAGCGCCAGGCTCTGCGGCCCACCTTTCCGGCTCGCCCCACCTGGCCTTCCCGGTCTCTGCCGAAGCCATTCCTCCGCGCACCTTGCAGGCACTAACCAGCCTCTCTGAAAACACCCAAGGGATGATTGAAAACGCTCACATTCTTAAAGAACTTAACTACAGTAAAAGAGACACTGCCAAGAAAGACGGGATAAGTATGTTGGAAGTGAGGGGAGTATTCTAGTGGGTTGAGGGGGATTAATGGTAATATGTCTTTTACCGTAA
>PVIC010024565.1:0-25539 GCA_004025085.1 Thryonomys swinderianus
CTTGCTTTGTTCTGTGCAGTGGTTTGGCTTAACTTGCTTCATTTCCCTTAAGAAAATGAAGTGATAAGTCAGTGACCCTCTCTGTGTTATAGGTTGCTGCTTCAGGGTTCTGTTGCTACTATGACTGATTTAATGCCCATAGATCTGCCTTGCTATCCCCTAAGAGATATTCAAAAGTCATTTTTTAGTTCTTTTTTACGACCTTTGTCTTGGGGATTTCCTGACCTTTTCTAACATTACCTTTCTCTTTTTAGTCAGCCTTGTCCAAATATGATGCCACCAAACAAAAGAGGAAATTCTCTTCCTTTTTTAAGTCCTTGGTGATTGAATTGGACAAAGACCTGTATGGACCAGACAACCATCTGGTAGAAGTGAGTTGTTCTGTCTTCCGGGCTTTGATGCTATGACTGGAGGATAGTAGACTTGGGAGCCAAACTTACAGGAGAAGGGGAGGCAAAAAGTAGTTACCACAGGTGCACAGTCCTATTCCTGCAGTTTGTACATTGACCTGCAGGTGTCCCTGTCTGTGTTTAGTTATTACACAAGAGCTTGCAGTCTAATTTATCTTATATTTTTAGAGTTTCTGGCCACTGCCTCCACTTTCAAGGCAAATGCTAAGTGGAGGCCTCTTGTATAAGCCACGCTATCTCTGTATCTTGCCTGTTAGATGTAGTTAGCCACAGGCCATTCATACTTTTTACTGTAGCATTTGCTATAGTTAAAGGGATTGCTAATGGCATACTACTTGCCTAGGTTACCTCTATAGAACTAGGACTTGGCTTGTGGTCCCTGCTTCCTTAGAATTACCTTCCAAATTACCAGAAAGCTATTACTAATGCCTAATTGCACAGTGTTTGGAAAGCCATATTAGCAACAGTATTTTTTGGAAAACAGTCAGAACCAAAATGACAATCCAGTGCTCCACATGAATTTAACCTACTCCTTTCTTTGCCAGTGTAGCTCCAGCCCCTTAACCTCAAGCACTAAAGAGACATGGCAAGGTTTTTACCATCTAGTAAGGGAAGTAAGTCATAGCATCAATAGAAATTTGTAAATGTGTTTAACTTAATTTTATAGCAGTAGAGAATAGTGCCTAAGAATGTGGACTATAGAGTCAGACATACCAAATCTTGGATTGCAGCTCCACCACTTTCTGTTTGACTTAGGCAAATTACTTCATTCTTCTAAGTAGTAGTTTTCTGATCTGCAAGATAGGCATAATGATGCCTATCTTATATGGATGCTTGTACATTAAATGATAATCCAGGTAAATGTCTTAGAATACTATCACATGTCCTGAGTACTCAGGGGCTGTGCTGTATTTCTGTTGACATATATATTACCCATTTTGTAGCTAAAATTACCCCCTGGAAATTCAGGCTAATTCAAATGTGATCCCAAACACTCAGAATTAAAAGGTTAATCTGCTTAGACATAGACAGTAAGGCCAAAGCCATACACAGCTTGTAGGAATGCCTGATGCTATTGCTGTTTTCCAGTAGTTTCAGTAATCAAAGTTGCATGTTCAGCCATTACAGAAGCTCTTCCCTCCTGCCCCAGCTCTTCCTCTGGGAGAGCAGCCCCTGACATCTTCCTCTCTGTAGTGGCACAGGACCGCCACTACACAGGAGACTGATGGCTTCCAGGTGAAGCGGCCAGGAGACGTGAATGTACGGTGTACTGTTCTACTGATGCTGGATTACCAGGTAATCTGTGGAAATGGGAACGTCCAGCTTTCAACACCATGTCCCGACAGCAGTTTGACATAAGGGGTTAAGTCTTAAATAGCCTGTCACTTTAGTACAAAGGCAGTTCTTTTTTTGTTTTTATTTTTGTTTTTCGAGACAGGGTCTCGCTTTGTAATTCAGGCTGGCTCTGAGCTCACTATGTAGCCCAGGCATGCTTTGAGCTCAGCAGTCTTCCTGCCTCTGCCTCCCGAGTGCTGGGATTACAGGCATGAGCCACCACACCTAGCATTGTTTTGTGTGGTTACCAGAGATTGAACTCTTGCACTTGCAAGGCAGGTGTTGGAACTACTGAGCTAAATCTCTGGCCCATCATCTCTTAAGTTCCTACTAGAAGTTTTCTGCCCAGAAAAAGCACTGCATTAATGTTTGCTGACTAGTAAACAAAGTGTGCACAGATGCCCAGTAGCTTCATCCCCTACATCCTTTGGTTCCCTACAGCCTCCCCAGTTTAAATTAGACCCTCGCCTGGCTCGACTCCTGGGTATCCACACTCAGACTCGTCCAGTGATTATCCAAGCACTGTGGCAATATATTAAGACACATAAACTCCAGGACCCTCATGAGCGGGAGTTTGTCATCTGTGACAAGTACCTCCAGCAGGTAAGTAAAGGACCCATTGTTTTGCTGGAATCCATTCAAGTACCAAGTATACTCTAAATGGCAATCTGTAGCTGCTTTTCCTCTTCCTGCAGATCTTTGAATCTCAGCGTATGAAGTTTTCAGAGATCCCTCAAAGGCTCCATGCCTTGCTTATGCCACCAGAACCCATTATCATTAATCATGTCATCAGGTAAGCCTGTGTATAGGATGTTGTGGTGTGGTAGAGCTGATTTATAGAAGCTTACACAGACAGTGTCAGACTTTAAGGGGTTTTGCAAACAGGTAGATGTAACTGTTACTTTAAATTATATGAGCTTGGGCCTGGGATTTAGCTCAATGGTTCTGCTGGTGTCTGGCTAGCAACCACAGGATCCTGAGTTTGATCCTGGGTACCACATAACCATATACATAGTGCCAAGCATGGTGACACATACCTGTAATCCCAGCACTCAAGAGGCAGAGTCAGGCAGATTGCCAGGAGTTTGAGTCTAGCCTGGGCTATACAGTGAGCTCAGGTCTGGCCTGAACTACAAAGTGTGACCTGTTTCCAAAACATTAAAAAAAAATTTCTTTGAGCTTATAATTAAATTTATCATTCTAGAAGTGTGGGTGACACACTTAAAACTTACTAGTTCCTGGTTATTACATCACACTCAATATTCATCTTGACTGGATGATTGAGATACTGTTACATAGTGATGTGCTATACAGCTTTTCTCACCTCCCTGATTGGTTACTGAATAATGGTAGCTACAAATCAACAGTTACCATCAGAGTTCCATCCCTTACAGATCAGTTTATTTTTATTTTGTTTTTGTTTGTTTGTTTGTGGTAACAGGGATCATCTCAGGCCCTTGTGTTTCCAAGGTAGGTGAAGTACCACTTTAGCTAAATCCCTGGCCCTTAAGGATCAGTTCTTACCCTTTACAAGCTTGTCACTGATGGATGGTAGGGCATTTTAGCTTAAGACTTCAGTACTATTGCTAAAGTACTGTTTGGTCTTCTGTTTAGAAAATACAGAGTAGGGTATCTCTGGCATACAGAGGTTGAATAAAGATACTTCCTCAGAGCAGCATGTCTTTATTAAATACTGTGTCTGTCCTCTTCTTTGGTTTTTTGCAACAAGGCCTCACTGTGTGGTCCAGGTCAGCCTTGAATTCACTCTTTAGTCCAGGCTGGCCTTGAGCTCAAAGCAATCTTCCTTCCTCAGCCGCCTGAGTGCTGGGATTAAACGAGTTTGCTATAATCCTGACCTGTCCTCTTCTTCATCTTTGTCTTAAGTCTGGTAAAGGTCTACCTTTCTTTGGGTCCTGAGTCATCACTTACCCAGTAAGAATTTCTGGATCTTATACTCTGGGTTCGTAAAAGTTGGTCTGTCACTAGATGTAGTGGCATACCTCTAATCTCAGTATTCTGGGAGGCTGAGGCAGGAAGATTGCAAGTTTGAGCCCAGACTAGGTAACTTATCAAGACTCTGCCTTGAAATTTAAAAAGGGGAGTGGGTTAGGAATATAGCCCAATACAAAGGCCCAAACAAAACAAATCCAAATTGCCCTGTTCTAGAGTCCTGTACTTAAACTTAGATCATGTTTTATTTGTGTGTATGTGTGTGTCTTGTTTGATTTTATTTTGAACATTTTCTTTTTTTTTTTGAGACAGGGTCTCACTTTGTAGTTCAGGCTGGCCCTGAGCTCACTATGTAGCCCAGGCAAGCCTCGAACTCAGCAATCCTCCTGTCTCTGCCTCCCGAGTGCTGGGATTACAGGCGTGAGCCACCACATCCGGCACTGTGGTATGTGGTATTGATTGCTGGTGGGCATGAGTCACCACGCCGAGCATTCTATGTGGTTACTGGGGATTGAACTCAGGACCTTGGGTTTGCGAGGCAGGTGCCGGAACCACTGAGCTAAATCTCCGGCCCTTGAACATTAATTTTAATTAATTTTTGTTTAGGGAAGAAAGAAATTACTTTTCACTGGTGCCTTTTGTATAATTTGAATTTTTACTGTTGCTTGTTTAAAAATCACCTTTATTTAGGTAGAGTTTATACTTCCTGTATTGTATCCATTTAAAGTGTGGTTTGATGACTTTTGGTAGATACATACACCACGCAGTTACCACCATAATGAAGGTACAGAATAATTCTGTTGTATCCAAAAGTTCCTGAGCCTTTTTCTGTCTCCTTTCCCTTCACCTTTGGGCCATCTTTATGGCTCCAGGTACTTTGGTGTTGGGGCACCCCTTTTACCAGATCCTTTGGTTTTCTCCCTAGTGTTGACCCAAACGACCAGAAAAAGACAGCTTGTTATGACATCGATGTGGAAGTTGATGATACCCTGAAGACCCAGATGAACTCTTTTCTGCTGTCTACTGCTAGCCAGCAGGAGATCGCTACTTTAGACAACAAGGTAGTGTCTGTGCCCTGCGTAGCTTGAGTGCCACCAATCCCTATCACAGCTTCTAGGCTGCCTTTTGCTTCTTAGTCTTCATTCAGAGTATAGTGCTACCCCGCATATGTCAGACACTGGTGCTGGTTGGAGCCAGACTCATGAGTTCTATTATGGTCATAATCTTTTCTTTTGAGACAGGGTCTCACATTGTAGTTCAGGCTGGCCCTGAGCTCACTGTGTAGCCCAGGTGAGCCTTGAATTGAGCAATCCTTTTGCCTCTGCCTCCTGAGTGCTGGGATTACAGGTGTGAGCTACCACACCCGGCTGGGCATAATCTTTTAAAACACTGAGCCTCACAGTTTGATTTGCAGACTGAAGCATTTGGCAAAATTTTTTTTTTTTTTTTTTGTGAGACAAGGTCTCGCTTTGTACTTCAGGCTGGCCCTGAGCTCACTATGTAGCCCAAGCAAGCTGCCATGAACTCAGCAATCCTCCTGTCTCTGCCTCCCGTGTGGTGGGATTACAGAGTGCTGGGATTACAGGCATGAGCCACCACACCCGGCACTGTGGTATGTGGTATTGATTGCTGGTGGGCATGAGTTACCACGCCCAGCATTCTATGTGATTACCGGATTGAACTCAGGACCTTGCACTTGGGAGGCAGGTGCCGGAACCACTGAGCTAAATATCCGGCCCGGCAAAATTTTGTTTTTATTTGCAAACTCTGTTGACAGACACAAGTGGAGCTATCTTTACCACACAAACAAACATGACCATCTATTCCAAAATCATAGAACAAATCACATTCATAGCCAGATGTGGTGGTGCACACTTGTAGTCCTTGGAGACTGAGGCAGGGGGATCAATGCCAGTTCAAGGCCAGCCTGCGCTACACAGTGAGTTCAAGGCCATCCTGAATTATATAGCAAGATGCTATCCCAAAGAACAAACCGAAGGGGCTAGAGATTTAGCTCAGTGGTTCCAGCGCCTGCCTAGCAAACGCAAGGTCCTTGGTTTGATCCCTAGTGACCACATACAACAATATTGGGTGTGGTGGCTTGTGCCCACCAGCAGTCAGTGCCATATACCACAGTGCAGAGCATGAGGGCTCACGCCTATAATCCCAGCACTTGGGAGGCAGAGGCAAGAGGATTGCTGAGTTTGAGGCTTGCCTGGGCTACATAGTGAGCTCAGGGGCAGCCTGAACTGCAAAGTGAGACCCTGTCTTAAAAAAACCCAGAGCCAGGCCGGAGGGTTAGCTCAGTGGTTCCGGTGCCTGCCTCGCAAGCGCAAGGTCCTGAGTTTGATCCCCGGTAACCACATATAATGCTGGGCGTGGAGACTCACACCTACCAACAATCAACACCATACCACAATGCCGGGCGTGGTGGCTCATGCTTGTAATCCCAGCACTCGGGAGGCAGAGACAGGAGAATTGCTGAGTTCACGAAGGCTTGCCTGGGCACCATAGTGAGCTCAGGGCCAGCCTGAACTACAAAGCGAGACCCTATCTCAAAAAAAAAAACCCAGAGCCTTACAAACTAAGTTTGTGAACCCAGAGTACCACTGTACCTGTTTTTATGAGGGTGCTGCAAAGGTGAAGTCACACAGTGTGTTTCAAGGCAGGAGAGAATGTCTGTTACATAAAAGAGCAAAACCATTCCTGCTGTCATCATCATTATCTTATCATTATTAGGTCTAGTCCCCACAGGCAAAGCCAGGTGCTCCAGGAATGCAAAGGAGCTGAGCTTTCCAGGAGGTTTCACAGGAGAGTTAAGTGCTTCTAGCCAATCCAGAAGAACAGAGGAGAGAGGGGAGCAAGGACAGCCATCTAGGAGCATGGGAAGCGAAAGATACTCCAGAAAGAGGGGCAGCATACTAAAACTCCAAAGAGGAAAGGTTCTCTGGCAAATTGAAAGTAAAAAGCCATTTGGTGTGCTAGAAAAAGTAAAAGTTCCAGGGATAGGATATAAGGGGAGAGGAAGCTGAATGTGAAAGTAGGAGCCTAATTATAAAGCTTCGGTTCAAGGAAAACTAGTTTTCTGCTTCATTCTGCAGTGAGGGAGTCCATTGGGAGGAGGCACTGGTGCTATAGGCTTTGGGTTTCCCACTTAGGAGAAGGTGAGCAATAAGCTGGAAGAGGGCAAATCATGAGTCAGAAAGCCCATTTAGGAGGCCAGAAGGTAAGCTCTGTGATGTTTGTTAAGGCCCTGAGCAGACCTTTGGGCTGGAACTGCCATCTTCCAGTAATTTACCAAAGTGATAAACACAAAGGGGAAGAGGAAGGGAATCTGATACGAGTTCTCTAGACCTTTCAAAAAATATCAGCTTGTTCCTTTGGCCATATATGCAAATCTACAAAAAGTATGACATCGTATACATGCAGGGAATGGGGACTGTTCAAAAAGGAAACCGCACGAATGTTATCACAGCAAAACCAGAAGAGTACAGCCTTACCCAGCATGCTATTGGGATTGTGTAAACAAGCAAGTTAAGGGCAAGATACTTGCCGAGAGGATTGTAGTGCACGTTGAGCATATTAAATGCTCAAAGAGTTGAGACAGCTATTGAAAACACATCAAGGAAGATGGTCAGAAAAAGAAGGAAGCCAAAGAGCAAGGTACCTGGGTTCAGCTGAAGCGCTGGTCTCCCGCATCCTGAGAAGCTCACTGTGGAGGAACCCACGGGAAGGAGCCTGAGTTGTGGGAACTGTTCCCTATGAAATCCTGCCATAAGCTGGGGATGTAGTTTGTCATTTGGCACATAACTACCGACCAAGTGTTCTAGATTCTGCTTAAAAATAAAAACTCCTGAGTTGCAGGGATGGTTTTCTTAATTGAGCAATTGTGCAGTACCTTAATCTCAGAAAAACAAATATTTGGAGCAGATTCTCCTTGTACTAATTAATTGTGTTCAGTCTTTATTCTGCAGTGATTTCCTTGCTGAAAGAGGTGGTATTGTGCAGATGTTTACCCAAATGGCCAAATACTTAATATTGGTTTGAAATCCTCTAAATCACTCTGGGGAAAGGATGTATCAAAACAAACAAAAGTCAGTATATGGCAATTCAGTTACATAAACTATTTAAAAGACCCTAAAAGATGGGCCGGAGGGTTAGCTCAGTGGTTCCGGCGCCTGCCTCGCAAGCGTAAGGACTGAGTTCGATCCCCGGTTACCACATATAATGCTGAGCGTGGTGGCTCACGCCTGTAATCCCAGCACTCGGGAGGCAGAGACGGGAGGATTACTGAGTTCGCGGCGGCTTGCCTGGGCACCATAGTGAGCTCAGGGCCAGCCTGAACTACAAAGCGAGACCCTGTCTCAAAAAAAAAAGAAAAAGAAATCATTATGTTGCCAGGCATGGTGGCTCATACCTGTAATCCCAGCATTTGGGAGGCAGAGGCAGGAGGATTGCTGAGTTCAAGGCTTGCCTGGGCTGTAATGAGCTCAGGGCCAGTTTGAACTACAAAGTAGGACCCTGTACTGGAAAAAAAAAAATCATTAGGTTGATTGGAACTTAAAAAATGAACTATGGGTTGGATATTGGGTACACATGATTCTGTCGTTGGTCCTGGACCATTTACCATGTAGTGAGATTGAGATGAAAAGGAAAATTGACCTTAAATGGGGTCAGTGGACAGAAACAAATATGTGTCACCTGCTGAGAGAGTGCCAAGGGCTAGAAGCACATGAAGGTGTCAGGCACAGTCTGCCATTTAATTTTGTGTTCCCCTATTAAAAAGTGGTGTAAAGGGGGCCGGAGGGTTAGCTCAGTGGTTCCGGCGCCTGCCTCACAAGCGCAAGGACCTGAGTTTGATCCCCGGTTACCACATATAATGCTGGGCGTGGAGACACGCCCACCAACAATCCAACACCGCATACCACAATGCCGGGCATGGTGGTTCATGCCTGTAATCCCAGCACTCGGGAGGCAGAGACAGGAGGATTGCTGAGTTCATGGAGGCTTGCCTGGGCACCATAGTGAGCTCAGGGCTAGCCTGAACTACAAAGTGAGACCCTGTCTCCAAAAAGCGAAAAAAAAAAAAAAAAAAAAAGTGGTGTAAGGGCCAGAGATTTAGCTCAGTGGTTCCGGCACCTGCCTGGCAAGCATAGGGTCCTGAGTTTAATCCCTGGTAACCACATACAATGCTGGGTGTGGTGACTCACGCCCACCAGCAATCAATACCACATACCACAGTGCCAGGCAGCACTTGGGAGGCAGAGAGGAGGATTGCTGAGTTCAGGGTTTGCCTGGGCTACATAGTGAGCTCAGGGCCAGCCTGAACTACAAAGCGAGACCCTGTCTCAAAAAAAAAAAAAAGTGGTATAAGTATCCTTCTTCCTTTTAGATCCATGAGACAATAGAAACTATCAACCAGCTGAAGACCCAGCGGGAGTTCATGCTAAGCTTCGCCAGAGATCCTCAGGGCTTCATCAATGACTGGCTTCAGTCCCAGTGCCGGGACCTCAAGGTAAAGGATCTTGGAGCATCCAAAGGGACTTAGTTCAATTAGGGACAAATTTGCTTTATTTTTGTACAACTGGTAGAAGAGTTGGAAGGGGAAGTGAGAGACCATATTTTCCTTTAGCACATCCTAGGGACAATTTTACAAGAAGTAGGGAAAGTGGCTGAGTGTGGTGCTGTACGCCTGTAATCCCAGGTGGGAGGCAGAGGCACAAGAATCACCACGAGCTGAAAAGACAGCCTGGGGTACATACTGAGTTAAAGGCCAGCTTCAAATACATAGCAAGACCTTGTCTGTAAAATCCAAAACTGAAAAAAAAAAAAGGAAAGAAAAACCACAATAAGGGAAAGAGATGCTGTGTGCACAGTACTTTGTGCTCCATACCATTAGCAATAAAAAGGAAGGCCTGATCTCTGCTTTCTCTTTTTTTTTTTTTTTTTTTTTTTTGAGACAGGGTCTTCCTTTGGTCTTTAGGCTGGCTCTGAGCTCACTATGTAGCCCAGGCAAGCCTTGAACTCAGCATTCCTCTTGTCTCTGCCTCCCTAGTGCTGGGATTACAGGTGTGAGCCAATGCACCGGTATTGTGTGTGGTACTGATTGCTGGGGGGCATGAGTCACCACGCTCGGAGTTGTGGTACGTGGTTACCAGGGATCAAACCAGGGACCTTGCACTTGCAAGACAGGTGCTGGAACCACTAGGGCTAAATCCCTGGCCCCCCGATCTCTGCTCTTGAAACAACATGCATTCTGTTTGGAAAAATCAGGCTAACGTGATTAAACAGTAGTGAACTATGTAAAACATTATCAGAACTGACTAGAACCAGTTAGATAATTAAAGGAGAAGGTAGATCAAGGAGGCCGTACTCATTCTGGAACACTTCATGCAAAACTTGTGATCTGAAGATAATTCCCAGAGAGGGGAGCACTTTACGCTGAGAGGAGAAGGTAGGCATGGGCACAGGAGGTGTGAAATGTGCTCAGTTCTTGCTGAGGCTGTGGGTGCTGTGCCTACCGTAACACATGGCACAGAGGAACAGAGGCTCTGCAGACTAGCAGGGCGTGGATGAGCTCCATACTGCTTTGCTGGGGCTCGTGCCACAAACCAACACGAACTGCATGGCTTCAAGCACAGAACTGTGTCTCACAATGGTGGAGGCTGGAAGTCTGAAATAAAGTCCGCAAGCTTGGTTTCTCCTGAGGCAGTGAGGGAGAGTCTGAAGGCTTCTCACCCAGCTCCTGGAGTCTCCGGCATCCCTTAGTTTGTAAAAGGTGTTCTCCATGTATCTTCTTACCATCTTCCTTCTGTGTCTGTGTCTGTGTCCATACTTCCTTTTGTGAGGGTCCCAGGCATTGGATTAGAGTCCATCCTGGTAACCCCATTTCGATCATCTGCAGAAACCCTCTTTCCAAATGAGGCCACATCTACAGATACGGGGGCATTTGAATTTCAGAGTCTTTCAGGGGGATAAAATTTGACCAGTAGCAGATACAAAGCAGGAAACAAGTTTCTTTTCTTGCGTCTTCCTCTATCCTCCCTTAGACCATGACCGATGTGGTGGGTAACCCAGAGGAGGAGCGCCGAGCCGAGTTCTACTTCCAGCCTTGGGCACAAGAAGCTGTGTGCCGATACTTCTACTCCAAGGTAGGTGCATAGGGCGAGGGGAGATTGACGTAGGGCATTAGGTGTGGCTGCTTGATGAGAGTCAGTGGTGTTAGGTACCAACTTCTGATCTGTCTCATCTTCCACTCCCATTATTTTCTCCTTAGGTGCAGCAGAGACGACAAGAATTAGAGCAAGCTCTGGGAATCCGGAATACATAGGGCTTCTCCTACAGCCCTGATTTGGCTGTACTGATTCTTTATTTGGGCCCTGTGCTGCCTGCCTCATAGCACCTGCCTTGGTCTTGCTTAGGGCCTTCCAGGGATGCTGTTGGTTCAAGGACAATACCAGAATGAAGAGGGTCTCACATTTCTGTCTCAAAAGACACTGTTATCCTCTTCTCCTGTCCCATCCCTTCCTACCCCCAGCTTTCCTTTCCCCCACAAAGTACCCATGTGCCTCTGCCCTTCCCTGGTCTGCATCGGACCTCTAGATAGCGTTAGCGAGAGAACCTGTAGCAGTAATCAGTGCTCTGAATGGACTGAGCCTACGGCCAGGTGGTCTTCATGGGACCAACTACACTGATCCTGCCCTTCAGAGACCCGGGAGTTGGGAGCTGTTGCCCCCTCCTCCTAGACTCAGGCCTGGGGGCGCTCTGTAAGCTAGTTGACTTGGCCTCCTGACAACAGAATCTAGTTTCCTTCCTTCCTCCACATTTGGAGCAAACTCCCTTCACTTGTTGCCCTCTAGCACTAAAGGAACCCCAGCTCGTGGGGTTCACCAAGTCCCAGGTCAGTCCCCGGCCCTCTGGATTGGCCTGTGGTCCTCAGTGCTTCTCTTGACTCCCTTGTAGGGGTCCAGGACAGTATTGGAGCTTGTTCTTGAACTGTTGCTCCTTCCCCCACACTCTTTGTAGCTGTCCTTCGTGGGATTCCCTCATATCTGCCCTAGCCCGAGGTATTTGGGCAGGGGAATCTTGCCTTTCCCTGTCAGAGCCCCAGGGATCCAATCTGGGGTACTGCCGTTGCCAACAGATGCTGTTCCTTCCTGCTGTTGGGGGAGTGACTCATTCACTCCACCCTGCTCTCCTCTCAGTGGAGAAACAGGCCTAGAATCAAACGGGTAAAGCCCTGGGCCATCCCTGTTCTCCCGTCCCTATCTGCCCTGTTGATACTGGTGACTTCGAGGGCATTAAGGAGTGAAACCGCTAGGGCTGCAGAACAGCTCCAAGTGGGGTTTATGACTCTCCTGTCCCTGCCTCTCAGCATTGTGACTCCCTAGGCCCAGCCCTCAAAGCTTCAGACCCCTCAGGTAGCAGCAGGACTTCTGGATTTGGCTCCCTTGGAACTGAGATGGTTTTGTGTCTTTCTGGGAGAGCCTTAAATTCTTCCAGGTTGTGCTGCCCCGAGTTAGCATATCCCAGGCTCGCAGACTCAACAGCAGGGTGGGAGACAGCTGGGCGCAGAGCATCCTGCTCAACGTGGGCTCCGAACCCATAAAACTGACAAAGCTGCTTCCCCACCCTTCCTCAGGCTCCTGCGAGCACAGCACCCAGCCCTTGTCTCTACCCGTTCTACACAGGGACAGCTAAGTGTTTTCCCCAGCTGCCTCTTCCTGCCGTATTCCACTCCTCTGGCAAAAGGTTCTCCCCACAGTGACACTGGACAGCCCTGGGCCCTAGAGCCCTGGCCCAGCTCCTGCCTGGAACCACAGGAGGGAAGCTTAGCACTCCTATACAGTGTCTCTGTTGAAGATAAATTTTTATTAACTGAATTATGTTTTTTTCATGGACCAAATTTTTTTTTGTACTGTCCCCTTATCAGTGTCACCAAGTTTTAATAAAAGAATCTTCTGAAGGGCGAGTCCCCTGCCTCCCGTGGGAGAGCTCCCCCTGAGCTCCTTCTCCTTCGGCATAGCCAGCCCAGCTCACAGTGCATTTTGACAGATTTTTATTGAGCACCTGTTGTATTCTAGCCATGGTACCAGACACTGGGGATCCTGGTTTCTCGTCTGTGGACTCAGGTTCTCACCTTAGAGGCTGGTGGCCCCAAACCACGTGCTGCTTAGGACTGCTGGGCTGTACCACCAGGCCGTCAGGTCCTCCAACTCCCCTGACAGGTCAGCAGCGCTGCAGTTTCCTCCCTCATCTTTCCAAATTTTCCCCAGGCCACTTTCTGGCTGGACTGAACTGTGCCCAGGTGCCTGTGGTCCCTTAGGATTGACAAGCCTGCTCTGGATGTTCTGTCTCCTGAAGGTACCTCTCCAGGTAGTTTTTTTGAGTTTGCTGCTGTTTTCCCGAAAATAAAACCTAAACCAGCTAAGTAATAGCTGGTCATTACTGTGGCAGTGGCCAGTGTTAGGCAGATCATACGTCAGGCTACTCTAATGACAGGTAAGGCAAGGACAGGTTGAATGGGGCTCGCGGTTTGGATTTCTACTTAGGTCTTCTTTGGGGGGGGAAACTCGTGTTCGAGTGTTCCACTCAAAGCCCTGAGAGGGGCTTTAGTTGTCCAGCCCAGTGTGTTTTCTTCTTACGTACCACCCTGCCCCTCATCTGCAGCTGGGGATCTGTAGGGTGATTGTTCGTAGGAACAACAGCATAAATTTTGTTCTCCGTTTCCTAGCTAGTGATCCTCTGCTTTACTCCTCTGCCATTTTTCAAAAAGAAGAGGATAGGGCAGGGGATTTAGCTCAGTGTTTCCAGCATCTGCCTCTCAAATGATGGTCCTGAGTTAGATCCCCGGTACCATATACCACAATACAGGGTGTGGTGGCTCACACCTGTCATCCCAGCACTCGGGAGGCAGAGGCAGGAGGATTGCTGAGTTCGAGGCTTGCCTGGGCTACACAATGAGCTCAGGGGCAGCCTGAACTACAAAGCGAGACCCTGTCTCAAAAAAATAATGCTTTGCTTTCATAGGAGGAAAACACTTCACCATTACCTTCCAGTCAATCCCTGTTCCTAATCTGGAATTTGAGCAGAGAAAGCAGAGGAGTGTGTGGGGTGGTAACTTGGAGTGGAGCAAATTGATGTAAAGGACGTCTAAATGACATCTGTTTTTACCCAGGCTAATTACAGTGTAGTGAGTGGTTGATGAATCATTTAATCTCAAGCAAATAATCTACAGTTAGCTCTCAGGTAAAGCGCTCTAGCGGTAACTTACTGTGACGAGCTTGTCGTGAATCCTGGCGAATGCTTTGTCTTCTTTGCACTACCTAAAATTGTAAGGCAGAGAAGGAAGCATTTAGGCAAAATCAGAAGGGTTTTTATAAGCATCCATTCTTTGGGCCCCTATCCAGTGCCAGGGACAGAAACATCCTTTCTCTTCTATCTCCCATAATCAGTACCCAGCTGACATCCTGGCACTGGTGCCTTCATCTCTGCCAGTGCGATAAAGGAGCGGGCTGTGGCAGGCAGGCCCCGTGTAAGGCTGAACTGTGTTCTGAACAACTGATTGCATGGACCTTCGCCTTATGGAGACTGTGGCCATGGGAGAATGTGAAGGGCTTTTCCCAGGCAGTCCCTGGACTTAACAAAGTCACTTCTGTGGTCCTGACCTCCTGCCCACTTACTGTTCCTGCTGGTTGCACCCAGGCTGTCCTGTAACCCAGTGTGCGTTACTGGTATTGGCCGCTGGGAGCCCCAGCAGACATCAACACCCACTCAGTCTGCCAAGGCAGGAGGTCAGCACGTGAGCGGACGTGCTGGTGCTGTCTGCCCTTTAGGCCAAGGTGCAGGCCATGGCAGAGTAAGAGCCTCTTGTTTCACTTGAGAGTGGCCTGGAAACGAGCTCCTCCTCCTCTTGGTCAAACAGATGGCTGTTGACTGTGGAGAGCCTGAACTGCTGACTCTGTGCCTGCTGGTCTCTTAAAGTCACACACCTGAGCCTGCTCATGGTCTTGGAGATCGTCTGCTGAGGGGGCAGCGACCTGAGTTTTGGAAGTAGCTGCCCAGGTCCCAGCTCTCCCTGCCGTTTGGACTTCTGGAAACCGGCCATTCACCTGAAGGACCTCCTCCAGTAGTAGAAGGAACTGAAAGGAGCTTTGGCCACTTCCTCTTCTGTCCTTAAGCCCAGAAAGTCTGGGCCAGGTGGCATGAGAGCCCTCCAACTTTAACCCTTCCTTCCTGTAAGACACACAGGTGTGGATTGAGGCACACGGAGGAGGCCCATGGCTGAAGTCCCTGAGATGGCTCCTGTGCTGACCAAGATCACCTCGTCCTTTGTATCTCCTGGGGTGTCAGACCTGGACTGCGCTGCCCCCAAAGCAGGCCCTTACCGAGTGCGTGGCCTCGTCTTTAGAAGCAGCCCATGTGTGCCCACCCCTCTCACTCAGGCTTGTACCTGCGGTAGAGCTAGTGGGGACCAGCAGAGGACAAGCTAGAGCAGGTGAGGGCAGGTGATTCTTAGCTCTGAGAAGGAGACGATCGACATTGTGGTGCACACCTGTCTTTTAACCCTGAAGAAGGCTGAGGCAGGAGGATAGCGAGTTTGAGTTCTAGCAAGTCAATTTAGGGAGACTCTCAAAAAATGGGATGAAGGTATAGCTTTGTAGCAGAGGACCCCTGGTTTCCACCCCCAGTACTGTGGGGTAGGAGTAGGAGTAGGGGTGGGGTAATTCATACCTGCTACCAGGCTAGTAAGATAAATACAATTTATTTCAGTGCTGAGATCAAAGGGCATTGAGTGGGACCAGTTATTTGCTCTTTATCTGGGCTATTTCTTGGCAGAACTCAAAATGAGCCCTTTGAAAAGAGGGGCTAGGAAACTGGGCCAGCGCCAGGAGGAGCAGCTTTTCCCACCGCCTGCTGCAAACCCGAGGAAAGGGGGCCTGACCTCTGCCCCGTCCAGTTCCCCACCTGTCTCTACCCTTTTCTCCCCTTCCCTGGCTCTGCCAGACTTCCTATCTCCCCTGGGCGCCAGCCTCCCAGCCACCCTGGAGGCGGGGCTTGGCTGTACCCACGTGTGGTGGAGTTAAATGCTCCAGGCCAGCACCAGCGGCTCCGGCTCCAGCAGAGAAGCGGCACCATGGCTGGCAAGAAAGTCTGCATTGTAGGCTCTGGCAACTGGTAAGCAGCCTCGTCAAGGGGCACGGAGAAGGATAGCTTCCCCATGTGCAGAGGGGCTGGGGAGGGAACCCAGGGGCACAGGAGGCAGAGGGAGCGTCGGAAATGTCCTTAGGCTCCTCTCAACCTCTGCTCCTGTCTTCTGTGCCTATGCGCACAGGACAGGCGGTCCCCAGACCTCCCCAGCTCGGTGCCTGCCACGGAGCTGCACCTGTTCGCCACAGGAAGGCAACCAGAGGCTCCCTTCCCTGTCTAAAAGCCTCCCTGGGTCTGGCGCTGGGGATCAGAAGGCTGGCCCTCTCCTCTAGCAGCAGCAAAGCGCGAGGCAGTGAAGATCCTTTCTGTTGCCAGGTCATGGGGACACACTTGGCACTGGGGTGGAGTTGACCACAAAAGTGGAAAGTAGATAACCTGGTGGGCCGCTCTTAAGTTCTGGGATGCGACAACCCCAACCCCAACCCCAACCCCTGCCACTGTTCCGTCCCTCACATCGCACTCCTCCACTCTCTTGTGTTCCCCTCCTGCCAGGGGCTCAGCCATTGCCAAGATCGTGGGTGGCAATGCAGCCCAGCTGGCACATTTTGACCCACGGGTGACCATGTGGGTGTTTGAGGAAGATGTTGGGGGCAGAAAGCTGACAGAGATCATCAACACGCAGCATGAGAACGTCAAATACCTGCCAGGGCACAAGCTGCCCCCGAACGTGGTAAGCCCCAGCACCTCGCAAGGAAGGGTCTGGAAGAGGGAAGGAAGCCAGGGAGGGAAGCACAGGAGTGCGTGCTCAAGGCTCCCGAGAGGAGCTCCTTCAGTGCCAGCTGGACTTGGGAAGCACCTCAAGAAGGTTGCTGTGGACACAGGACAACCTCATCCCGGCTCTTGTAGGCCCTTTGTAGGCCAGAGGAGACCCTGAACATACCTCCTCCTCCTCCTCCCAGGACCTCCCTTGGGAAGGAAGGGTGAGAGACTAAGGAAGTTCGTCTCCATGGCAACCAAACTCTGGTTGTCAGGCTCCCAGACTTGGGGTTCACGTAGTGCCTACCACAGGCTCTAATCCCATTATTCATTCACCGGGCTATTAGCAGGCTTGGAGGCTGCTCGTTGGACTTTCGGTCTTTGGTCAAATCCACCTGGTTCTCTCCCTCTCCGGAGAGGAGGAACAGGGAAGGTAGCAGAAAGGCTGGGGCTCTCCCTCCCAGCTGGGCCCCCGAGGAGCGATGTGATGAAATCTTACTCTGCCTCTTCCTCCTGCCAAGTCCGGGCCGCCTTTGGCCTCCCTCACCGCGCCCCGGCCAGAGGCTAGAAGTGCGCTGGCAGAAGGGCTCCGGGAGCCCTCAGAGCCCGGGACACCGACAGCGGGGCAGTGACGGGAGGGCGGGGCGTCAGAGGACTTGCTTCTCCCCGTCTAGTCTTAGCTAAGTCCTTAGCCGAGTCTAGTCCCCTACTCTTCAGCTCCTGGACTTCTTGCATGATTTTCCTAGGGGGTAGGAGAGGTGTGCTGGGCTCCTGAGCATCTGCTCATCCCGCAGGTGGCTGTCCCAGATGTGGTACAGGCCGCAGCAGAGGCAGATATCCTGATTTTTGTGGTGCCCCATCAGTTCATCGGCAAGATCTGTGACCAGCTGAAGGGCCACCTAAAGGCCAATGCCATCGGGATATCTCTTATTAAGGTGCCAGGGATACCTCCATGGAGATGGGAGTGGAGCGCAGCTTACTGCTGTGGGGCTCAGGGTGGGGAACACAAGCGGCACAAAAAATGGCAGGAACAGGCCGAGTCCCCAGAAAGGAAAGGAGTCGGCTTTGGAGAGGATTAAGAGAGTCGCGTGCCCGGGGCCATTAGCTGGAGGTTGGTTGGGAAGTAGACAGGAAAGTGGTATGGATGCCTCAGGGCTATGAAAGGGCTGGTACGAGGGGCCTGAGAGGGGGCTGGTCCGGGCCAGGGCAGGGCAGAGGCTGATTCAGGATGGGGGTTTGCTGTCCCTGCGAGAGGTTTGGCCGGGTACTGGGAAAGAGAGTCTCCTGGTGAACAGCACAGCACCTCTGGGGAGGGCGGTGAGGAACAGTGCATTTGCCGGGGCAGAATATCTGGGTGGGAAGCCCCAGCTGGGCAGAAGGATCAGGTGGCCTGAGCTCCATCCTGTGCCCAGGGGGTAGACGAGGGCCCCAATGGGCTGAAGCTCATCTCTGAAGTGATTGGGGAGCGCCTTGGTATCCCCATGAGCGTGCTGATGGGGGCCAACATTGCCAGCGAGGTGGCTGATGAGAAGTTCTGTGAGACCACTATTGGTGAGAGCGCCCGCGTGCACCACATGCTCCAGCTGCCTCCCCTCCCCCAACTCTTCCCCACGGCAGAGGAAGGAGCGTGAGAGGTGGGGAGGGCCGGGCACTCCCAGGGAGGGGTCGCAGGTGCTGGAAGAGCAGTCAGGAGTCCCTCCTTTGCCAGGCACAGCGGCACATGCCTGTAGCACAGCCCAGGATTTGAAACCAGCCTGAGACCCTGTCTTAAAAAAGAGGTCCCTCCTCAAAGTCCCGCCTGTTTTCCACTTAAGGATGCAAGGACATGGCCCAGGGACAGCTTTTGAAAGACCTGATGCAGACTTCCAATTTCCGGATCACAGTGGTGTCAGAGGTGGACACAGTAGAGATCTGTGGGGCTTTGAAGGTGAGAGGGGCACAGGGGCAGCTATGGGTTGAAGGCAAAGCCTGGGTCAGCTCTGCGAGGTGCTGATGGCCCGGGTCTCGCTGTTGGGCGGCCACGTCTCTTCTCCACGAAGGGTCCCCGCTCCCACCAGGGAAAGCTGCAAGAGCAAGCCAGGGTGCTCTGGCAGGGGACTGGGTACCCTTCACCACCAGGCAGTGAGCCCTTCTCCCTGTCCCCGTCATGCTCCTTGGCTCTTGGGGGTGGCCCAAGGCCAAAAGGAGATACCAAAATTAGTGGGAGACAAGGTGTGCAGGGCACCCAGAAAAGCCACAACTGCAGAACGGAATGGAATAGTCATGGATGGCAGAACTTGTTGGAAAGAAAAGTGGCTCTTAGAAAAATGTCCTCAGGGGGCCAGGGATTTAGTTCAGTGGTTCCGGCATCTGCAAGCAAAAGATCCTGAGTTCGATCCCCAGTACCACATCCCACAATGCCAGGAGTGGCGGCTCATGTGGTAACCCCAGCACTCGGGAGGCAGAGGCAGGAGGATTGCTGAGTTCCGGGCTGGTCCCCTGGCCACAAAGTGAGCTCAGGGTCAGTCTGACCTACAAAGCGAGACCCTGTCTCAAAATAAAAAAAGTCCTCAGGGATGGAGTGTGGGGTGGCCCCCATGGAAAAAGGTGCATGTGGGAAAACAAGAGTGGACATAGTTTAGAAGCAACCACTAGGCTTCCCATGTTCAGTGTGTGTGTGTTGGGATGTGAGGGCAGAGGCAGGTGTGAGGGCTCCCAGGGGGCTGCTGGGGGGGCCCTCCTCAACCATGTGCTCTACCTCCCAAAGAATATAGTGGCCGTGGGGGCTGGTTTCTGTGATGGCCTGGGCTTTGGTGACAACACCAAGGCAGCAGTGATACGGCTGGGGCTCATGGAGATGATCGCCTTCGCCAAGCTCTTCTGCCGTGGCCCTGTGTCCTCTGCCACCTTCTTGGAGAGCTGTGGCGTTGCTGATCTCATCACGACCTGCTATGGAGGGAGGAACCGTAAGGTGGCTGAGGCCTTCGCCCGCACTGGGAAGGTGGGTATAGGGAATGGGGAGGACGCTGTGGGCATCACAGGGGAGGCGCTTAGCAGGAGGCAGGTCTTCAGCACAGGCGTGACTCTTAGGCATCTTCTCACCTTTCCTTCCAAGAGCTCACCTCCCACTAGAGCCTAGACTCTGCAGCCCATACGAGCAGCCCTGCTGGCACACTCCAGCCACGTGTCCTGTTTTCTTTACAGTCTATTGAGCAGCTGGAGAGAGAAATGCTGAATGGGCAGAAGCTGCAGGGACCCCAGACGGCCCGGGAGCTACACAGCATCCTCCAGCACAAGGGCCTGGTAGACAAGTGAGTGTTTGCTTCAGTCTCTGGGGGAGGGAGCCACAGGCCGGGCGTTGTCCCCATTTACCATCTTCCTGAATGCTGCACAGTCTGTAAAGGGGCAGAGACTGGAACGCTGCGCTGAGTCAAGGGGCAGGAGCATCCGGTGTCCTCAGCCATTTCACGGCCTTGGCCTCCTTCTCATTCAACACTCTTTTTTTTTTTCTTTTTTGAGACAGGGTCTCGCTTTGTAGTTCAGGCTGGCCCTGAGCTCACTATGGAGCCCAGGCGAGCCTTGAACTCTGTAGCAATCCTTCTGCCACTGCCTCCCCCTCCTGAGTGCTAGGATTACAGATGTGAGTTACTACGTCCAGTGTTGTGGTATGTGGTACTGGGCATCAAACTTGGGACCTTGTGTTTGCGAGGCAGACGCCAGAACCACTGAGCTAATCCTCATCCAACACTATGCTGCATAACTTGGACCCTGCTGCCGAGCCTCCCCATCCTCTCCTCCTGTCCTTTTCTTCTTTTCTTTCTTTTTTTCCTTGTTTTCTGAGAGCGTCTTGCTATGTGGTTCAGGCCAGCCTTGAACTCAGTACGTAGCCCCGAACTCGTGGTGATCCTCCTTTCTCAGCTTCCCAAGTGCTGAAATTACAGACGTGTGCCACCATGCCGGGCAGCTTGTCCCTTCTCCAGGGGCTGGAGCTCGGGGGAGTGTAAGCTTGTCTGACTCTCCTGTCTCGCTCTCTGTCCCCCCACTCCAGCCCTCTGTCCCCTGTAGCCTGTCCTGGGCACTGAGGAGGATGGCTCTGCTTTAATGGTTCCTCTCTCGGGAGCACAGTGGGGTGATGGGAGGAGCGAGCACAGCTGAGCTCTGTTGACCTGCCAGAGAATCCCAGAATATGAGACAGGCTGAGATTAAGGGAGCCTCGGCAGGGACAGCAAAGGAGAGTGGCATTTAGTGACACCTCCACGTGAGGCGCACACCCATCTTCACAGATCCATCGCATCTTCACTGCCTGGAGACATTGATGACCCTGAGGCTCAGAAAGGGTCAGTGGGTTGCCCAACTGGGGGGAACAAAACAAAATGGGACATCGCCTGCCTGGCCAGCTTGAGGCCCTGAGTTTGATCCCTGGTACCAAAGCAAAGCAAAGCAAAACAAAACTTGAAATCAGGGAATCATGCAGGCAAGTTCGCTAGGACAGGGAGCAGCATATCGAGCAACCTGCCCCTAAGCGCGGGGCTGGGGAATTCGATTCTGTGCAGTTGAGAGCCAGAGTCCAGTGCGGCTCAAGCTGGTCGGGTGGGGGTCATGGGGCGGGGTTTAGGAGGTGGCTGAGGACTGGCAGGTAGAGGATGGACTGAGAGCAGGAGACTAAGCTGGGCGTCTCCTCTGCACTCTAGGTTCCCGCTGTTCATGGCTGTGTACAAGGTGTGCTACGAGAGCCAGCCAGTGGGTGAATTCATCCGCTGCCTGCAGAATCATCCAGAACACATGTGAGTGGGGCCAGGGGCCAGCACAGGCAGCTCCTTTACCCCAGTGGACACAAGCAGAAGCTTGCAGCTGGCCAGGACTCCTCACCAAGCAGTCGTCTCAGTGCCACACCTGGAGGCTGAACTGCCGGGATGCCTGCAGCCTCTTGCTGGAAATGGAGCTGCCCCATCTCTCTCCAGATTTGGAGTTTTCTCCCCGACCTAGGGAGGGGCAGAATTAAGCAGTGCTGCCTGCTCTGGGGGTGTGTGGACGGGTTAGTGGAAGGGACACCAGGGCAAGGGCTGCCAGCTGCTGGCTTGCATGACCAGGAAGCCTAATGAAGTACCTTAGCTGCAGGAGGCCTGAGGCCGGGCTGCCGGGGAGGATCTGACTATTTCAGCTGACACAGCCCCAGGGCCCTGTACAGGCCTGTGCCAGGCCCTACACGGCATCAGTGGATCTCAGCATCGGGTAACAAAATACAAAGATCTCAAGCAACCCCTCCTAGCTTCTCCTAGCAACATTTGCGTCTTCAGAAACCTCTGGTTGTCCCCTTTCCTCTTCCCTCAGGCTGCCCTGGCACAGAACTAGCTCCCTGCTGGCATCTCTGCCCCTGGGGCTTGCTATTCTCCCCAGGGACTTTCTGGATGCTAGATCTTTGCCAGCCCCTCCCACTCTGCATGACCTTTCCAAGTCTTCCCTGGCCCTGCCTGCCAGCACCCTTTGGGGAGCAGAAACCTAATCTGCTGACAGCTACACCTTTTCATAGCAAGTTCAGATCTCTCGGGCCATGACCTTTGTATCTGCCCAGCCTCCCTACTCAGAGCTCTCACTGGAGGGAGGGCATAGAGCTGGGCCCCTCCTGCTGTTTATCCCCCAGGCCACCCTGGCCCTCCTCCCTTCTCCCCAACCCTTCACCTTTCTTCTGAGCAGCCAGGACAGTGAACCAGCCCCTGGCATGGAGGCCTGGGCTAGAGAATGGTTCCCAAGTTGGTGGGTGCTCATACTCCAAAGCCAGCTCCTTCTCCCCGAATGAGATACTGAACAGCAGAACAGGAGCTGGGAAACCTAAGGAGACAGAATAATCAATCACCCGCCCTTTGGGCCGCAGGAGGGAGGGGGCGGGGAGTGTGCTTTACACTGGCCTTGCTCCGGGACTGGGTGGCAGCAGGGGAATGTCCCAGGTCAGCAGCCCGGGCCCCTAGCTATAAATAACCTGAGAGCGGAGAGGTTCCGGTGTCCTGCAGGGGTCTGTGCTCCCCTTTGTGTTCATTCGGCAACACCTGGCACACTGGTGCTGGGCAGCTTCGTTCGTGTTAACCCTCTGACTCCCCCAGCAAACCAGGGTGTTCCTCTTGGCTACCGTTCAGAGTTTGGTTTGACCATGAAAGGCCCAACAGCCCTGATCAGGCTGCAAGATGAGGGGCACAGTCACCCCAGGCCTGGCTGGGTTGGGTCCAGGCACTGATAAGACTTTAGAGCTGCCTTTCCTGGAGGTTTGGCGGGGGAAACCTTCCAACACCTTCTGTACAACCCACAGTGAACTGTGAATCGAATCAGAGGTCTGCCATCGAGTCCACCCAATAAAGCGTGCTTTTTTTTTTTTCAGAAAAAGTTGAGAAGGGGCTTCAACCGGCATTGTGTGTGCTGTTGTGTATCACTACGTGCGTGATCACTACGTGTGATCACTACGTGCGTATCACTACGTGTCCTTACGACAGGACAAATGAAAAAAAAATCCCTCCTCGGTAATTGCTGCCACTCTCTGTGCCAATCACGGAGCCTGCTCAGCCCCGTCTTCCTAAAAGTTATTTTCCAGGAGTTTACCTGGGGCTTTATCATGCCCCCTGCAAAAGGGAAAGTCACGCTAGTCACCTCGAGGGCAACCCACGGTGAGAGCGTCGCGGTGTCGTCTCGACCTCACCTGAACTCGGCCCGTAGCCCGACCTCCCTGAGGAGGCTGCTCCAGGCTCTAGGGGGCGCACAGTCGACGCCACCAAGCAGTAAACTGCAGATTGGATTATTCTCATTCTAAAAGTTCCGGTTCCCAAACTCGGCTCAGCGCCGACGCTCTCTTGATGAAACATAACCACAACCCCCAGAATTCTACGGGCCTCTCGGACAGGAAGGCTCGTCTGAGCATGCGTTGCAAGGATACGTCAGCCGGAAGTTCAAAATTGAGCGCCTCCTGAGCAGCGGCGGGCGCGCGCCCTCCACGGGGGGCGGGGTTTGCGGGGCCAGATCCACTTTGGTTCCTCGGGTTGGAAGCAAGTGCTGGCGGTCTAGACGGGGCGTGAGGAGGAGCCGCTTTCCACACCAATAGCTGAGACGTTCGGGGTTGTTCTCGGGTCACGCTCGCTCTGGGCGTGGCTTTCGTCGTCCTAGGAGGTCGTGCGGGGCCTAGGGGCTAGACCGTGCCGGTGGAGGGAATCCTCGTTTGGACGCGACGGAGCTGCAGCACTCAGGTATGCCGTCTACCAGGGCCGAGCGAGGCCCTTGGATTGCAGAAGGCGCGCTTATCTGGGCCGGCTCCCCACCGCGCCCCGCGTCTTCCTGTGGGCCGGCCTCGGTGTCCTTGCGGCACCGGCGCGAGGGCTGCGCGGCTTCGTGCCCACCCCCGTTGCTGCCCTGGCGCAGTCCCGCTAAATTGCCCCGCTGTCCGGCCTCACAGGCTTGGTGTTACGCTCTCGACTCCACAAGCCGCTGGCCAGATTTTTCCCTTTGTCTTCTCTGCTGCTGTAAATTCTTCCCACCGTTTTGAAAAGATAGCTTCACCCCCTGCACCTTATTTTGATCCCCCACTCTTGTCTCTGGACTCCCCAGCCTTGTCTAACAAAGGATTCCTAGTATCACCGTAAGCTCCTTTAGACAGCATCCATGTTCATTACTGTGTCTTCATAGCCTGTGTTCCAGGTGCAAAACAGACAAACTAGTAAACCTGGGTTGATTTAATAGACCCATTTGGAGGGCTGAATTTTCAAGAGAGCTGTCTCGTTCTCTCAAGTTTAGAGGATCAAAAAAGATTAGAGCCATGTAACACATAAGCCTTACAGAATCTACCCTTAAGGTGTTTTCCTTGATTATAATGGATTCTTCCAAAATCTGTAGTACCATCTCTTTATAATAGAGACCTTGCAGTCCTCCTACCTTAGCCTCACAGAGAGCTGGGATTACACGCATGGCTCCAGCTTTTTGCTCTGTAGAGAAAATGAATTTTCCTTAAATGCGAATGTCCTTCCAGTCTCAAAAGTTTCTTTCATTTCCAAGACTCAACGTTCTCCTTGGACTTTTTTTTTTTTTTTTTTTTTTTGAGACAGGGTCTTGCTTTGTAGTTCAGGCTGGCCCTGAGCTCACTATGTAGCCCAGGCAAGCCTTGAACTCAGCAATCCTCCTGTCTCTGCCTCCCGAGTGCTGGGATGACAGGCGTGAGCCATCACATCCGGCCTCCTTGGACTTCTGATTTCATCTCCCAGACTATCCTCAATCTGGTTCTATTTGGCTCACATCACTTTTATCCTTAATTTTTTTTTTTTTTGAGACAGGGTTTCACTTTGTAGTTCAGGCTGGCCCTGAGCTCACTACGTAGCCCAGGCAAGCCTTGAACTGAGCAGTTCTCCTGCTTCTGCCTCCTGAGTGTTGGGATTACAGGAGTGAGCCACCACACCTGATTGTATGTGGTTACCGTTTGAACTGGGGACCTTCCACTTGCTAGGCAGGTGCCAGAACAACTGAGCTAAATCTCCAGTCCTCATTTTCATTTCTTTAACCACAAACCAAAAGAACATCTGTTCTCGTCTTTGGGAGAAGAAGGTTATGATCCTCTAATAATCTGTTTTTCTTTGTTGTAGAAAATTACTAGGCATGCACTGGACCGTGATCCATAGTCTTGCTAGAGCCCGGGCTGAGGTCTATGCTGCCTACTTGATGCCGGTACTGCTTGTTCCAGTTCACTGCATTAAATTGACACCTACCTTACACTTACTGTTGACCTGATCACCTGTCCCCACCCAGTGCTCCCATCTGACCGCACTTTGCACTTTGTAATAGTGGTTTCCAATTTTTTTTTTTTTTTTTGTGGAACAAGGGATTGAACTCTGACCCTTGTGCTTCCAAGGTAGGCGTGGTACCACTTGAGCTAAATCCCTGGCCCTAGTTTCCAATTTTTATTCTGGGCAAACACACTGGAAGGATACAGCAC
>PVIC010024566.1:0-25921 GCA_004025085.1 Thryonomys swinderianus
GGGTTAGCTCAGTGGTTCCGGTGCCTGCCTTGCAAGTGCAAGGACCTGAGTTCGATCCCCGGTTACCACATATAATGCTGGGCGTGGTGGCTCACGCCTGTAATCCCAGCACTCGGGAGGCAGAGACAGGAGGATTGCTGAGTTCGCGGCGGCTTACCTGGGCACCATAGTGAGCTCAGGGCCAGCCTGAACTACAAAGCGAGACCCTGTCTCAAAAAAAAAAAAACCAAAACCAAAAACAAAACAAAACAAAAAAATATTTCCACTAAAGGCTGGGAATTTAGCTCAAGTGGTACCACACCAATTTTGGATGCACAAGGGCCTGAGTTTGAGCCTTAGTACCACATCAACAACAACAACAAAACTATTTCCACTGAATTAGACTTAGGATCAAAGGTGTCAACCAAGGGGTATTGTACTATCTTTTGAAGTAATTGTTCATCTTCAAATAAACAAAAAATTATATCAAATTTGGATACAAATGGCCCCAAACCATCAGCACATTGCTTACTTTTACTGTGGTTACAAATTAAATGCTCTGTTCACTTGGGCCCCAGTAAAGAAGAGAGTAACGGTTCCCATCACACTCCTAAGCTTCATAAAACCCATCTTCTTTTTTTATTTATTTTTTTGAAACAGGGTCTCACCTTGTAGTTCAGGCTGGCCCTGAGCTCACTGTGTAGCACAGGCAAGCCTCGAACTCAGCAATCCTCCTGTCTCTGCCCCCCGAGTGCTGAGGTGACAGGCTTGAGCCACAAAACTTGGCATTTGTGATATGTGGTACTGATTGCTGGTGGGCATGAGCCACCACGCCTTGTATTGTTCTATGTGGCTACCAGGGATCGAACCAAGGACCTTGTACTTGCTAGACAGGTGCTGGAACCACTGAGCTAAATCTTTAGCCCAGCCCATCTCCTTTTTCAGGCAAGAAGATTTAATCAGTGCCTGAATGTGGCAAAGGCTAGGGCTATACAGAACGGCAGCCCAGCACAGGAGTAAGACTCCAGGCTGGGATTTGGGTGCCACTTGAAGCATACAACTTTGAACAAAGTGATATCATCTTAGTCACAATATTTCCATCCATAAAATGGGGACGCGACAGCTTCTGACTGTTGTGAACTAAGGCTTGGGAAAACTCTAGGCCAACACCTAGCCTATAAGGGGTAACTAAGCAGATGAGTTGTGTCCCTTAGTGAACTCAGCTCTGTTTTTCAGCCCTAAGTTGGGCAGACAACCCTAGAAATGCCTGTCATTCATAACAAGGGTTATCATTAAGAAAATGTAGGTGTCAATCTTAAAAATCCAGTGGCCCAGAACTCTCATCCATGGAGGGATGGAAAGCCACTAGGCAGGTACTATGGTTTGGATCCAATATGTGCCCCAAAAGTCTCATGGGTACAGAAGTGGGACATCTAGACAGTGACTGGATTAGGGGGTTCACCTACTGATAGGTTCATTTGCATTTATAAGATACATGCAATTTTCACTTAAAAGTAAAGGGTATATCATAAAAAAGGTCTCTGAAATTTTATATATTCACTTCTAAAAATGTTTGGATCATTCTACATGAAATAAAGGTTTAAACACAACCTCACACAAGCACATTTCAGGCAGTGATGCTCCTGAGCGAAGAGCCCTGATTGGGCAGCAAAAGTATCCCATACGACACTGTCGTGCTGGGTACACATCATTGTATATTTGGTGAGATCCACAGCTCACGTGGTACACAGAAGGAGCCCTAATGCCAGTGCTAGCCTTGCTGATAACTTATCTACAGGAGCTAATCCCTGGGAATCAACGCACGCTACATATTAGAGAGGTTCACACTAGACGTGAGGGGCAGGGCAGGGTTTGTGGGAACCCCATACTTTCTGTTTGGTTTTTCTGTAGCCCTAAAGCCCCTCTGAAAAATGAAAGTTATTAATTTTAAAATTAATAAGCAAATAAATAAAACTTCCACCCTTCAAGATGTCCATACTTTACTCTGATATGTCTTGTTACAACACACAAGCAGCAGGAAGGAGGAAAGTGTTCATACATCTTCAAGGGTTTGTCCAAGAAAATATGTGTCACTTACTATCAGCCATACACACACACACACACACACACACAGTGTCAGAAATTCATTATTTAAAATAACTAATTTTTTTTTTTGGTACTGGACTGGCAGATTGTTCTTCTGTATGAGAAAATATAATGCAAAGTATATTCAAATAAAAACAAGAATAAGGGTCGCCTTTAATACCGCAGGGAGAAATCTGATCGATCGGGTCCACAAGGAAGATGTATGCGTTAGGTACTCCCTAATTACGGCTGCTTTGGTGGGCAGCGGCACTGGCGAAACAGATGTGGGAAACCTATTACAGAACGGGCTTCAAACATCTGCTTACAATTTTCAGGCAATTGTAAATACAGCGGAGAAGGTCAATTGGGCCAATTAAGGCCAATGTGCAAATCCAACACTGCAGGTTTCTTTTCAAGCTTAGATGGACTCAATATTTTATGCTTCTATTTTCTACAACTAAAGAAAAAACTTTTAACACAGAAAATGGACCTAATAACAACTTTCGTTCACTTTCTATTGTGCTTTTTCTAAAGGAAATGACAGCAAACTTTCTACCCAAGAAAGTAAGTGTCCACCTTTTGCTTCATGAAGAAGCTTTCCCCCTTCCCCTCCCACATCAGGGTTTCCGTGGTACCAGGGCCTAGGAGATGCCAAACTTTGGCTTGCTTTAACCCAGAAGGACCGAGGGCAGCTGGCGCCCCAGGAAAGCTGGCGCTCTGCTGTGCCACTCACTCCACGGAACTCTCCGCTGTGGAGACACCAGGCTGGCAGCGCCTGCACTTTTACACCAGGCAGCTCCATCAGCCTTGAGTAGAAAATCTTAAAACCTCCCAAACCTCAACACAGTGGCAAGTTTAACCATCCATAATCTGATGCCAAAAACCAAACAGGCCCCATGGGACAAAAAGTTCCCTCATGCAGAGATGACGCAGACAGAAGCTTCTAGAAAATTCTAGGCCAGTGTTCCAAAGACTGAGCCTCAAATGTTATGTGACTCCCCCAGGGGAAAAGGGACTCAGGGACACAGAGGTCAGTGGAGGGGCTGTCCGTTCCATACCTATGTCATTTTTATAAAGCTGTAAGTTTATTTGTCACATTACTGAATAGATAGATATATGGGCAGCTTGGACATGACAGGAAATAAGCAGGACCCACCTTCTTTCCCAGGAGCTCCAAGTCCTGGCCATCAAGATTTTCCTACTATTTTTGGTTGCCCAGACCTCTAAATTACTCTCTTTATAACGAGAAAAAAAGCGGAGTTAGGAAGACCTAAATTCAAACCCGCACTTTCTATCCCAGAGATCTTACAGCCTCCTTCTCCCCATCCCTGATGGGAATTTTGCCCCACCTCCTACAGTGGTTAAAGTTGATGCGCAGTACACATTCAGATGGTGGTTTCCCCAGGCGGACACACAACAGACAGGACATTTTGGATTTTCAAGTTGACACAGAGTAGGCATTTAATGTTGGCTTTATGCCAGGTGTGGTGGCGCATGCCTGCAATTCCAGCACTGAGGAGGCTGAGGCAGAAGGATCACCAGGAGTGTGAGGCCAGCCTACACTACACAGTGAGTTCAGGACTATCCTGAATTACAAAACGAGACCCTGACTCAAAAAATAAATAAATAAAAGTCAGCTCCGTAAAGGTGATAAACATTAAGAGCTTCGAGGTAGAGATTTAGCTCAGTGGTTCCTGCCACTGTCTAGCAAGAGAAAACTCCCTGGTTTGATCCTCAGTAACCACATACAATACCAGGTGTGGTGACTCACACCCACTAGCAATCAGTACCACATACCACAGTGCCAGGCGTGGTGGCTCACACCTGTCATCCCAGCACTCGGGAGGCAGAGGTAGGAGGACTGATGAGTTTGACGCTTGCCTGGGCTACACAGTGAGCTCAGTGCCAGCTTGAACTACAGAGCCAGACCCTGTCTCAAAAAAAAAAAAAAAAAAATGAGGAGCTTAATAAATGCTGGGCTCCACCAAGACACCTTCCAGGAGCCTGGATTTGAGCCCCAAATCGCAGGAGGGGGTTCTCCTGAAAGCTGTTCTTTCTGGAGGTGTATCTAGTTTTTGTGATGTTGTTGACGTTGCTGTTTTTATTATCCCTCACCCCTTTGGTGAAACAGAGCAGAAAACAAAAGCAGAAAGTAAGTTCTAAAAGAAGAAGCCCTGTGGCAGCAGAATGGGAAGAAATGGTATAAAGAACAAAGCCAAGCCTGAAGGAAAGTCAAAACGGCCAGAGAAATCCTAAGTTTTTTTTCTTACGTCCTCTTTCTACTTTTCAACCTTGAGGCTCTGTTCCCTCAGGTCTGAGCAAGAATAAAGAGCCCTGCTTGTCTAAACAGACGCTAAATCGGAAAGCAAACAGCTCAGCTCCATGTGGTTCTGCAGCAACATTCCTGTCAATAAAGCCCGCCCGGCTGGGCCGCCCCAACAATGCCAGACTTAGAGCCGCTCCTCGTCCTCCAGCGTGAGGGATTTTCACAAGGCCGTTCCAAGAACAGCGCTCGCAATTTTTGTAGCCTTTTCAAAAACACAAAATCTAACTAATTCACTTGGCTCACTCTTTCGGCTACTCAGCTTAAGCTAATTTTAAAACCTCCCCTTTTGTAAATAGTGATGTTTGAGGAAACATAAAGTGAACGACCGTATCGTTCTTTCTTGCGATCAAATCACCACTGTTTTATAAACTTCAGACAGAAACCTCAGCGTTGCATAATATTACCTGGGCTTCAGAAGACACAAATGGCATCAGATGCTGAGGATATTTTTAATAACAAAATATGAGCTTGATGGGCATAATTTTTTCTCTAAAAATTCAAGCATTTAGCACAGGATCTGGTATAAAAAGTGATCAATAAATAAGAACTAGTCATGGCAGCAGCAGACTGGAGTGGGGCCTCTGAGTTCCAGCTCAAACTGGTTTCTCTAAATCACTGAGAAGGAATCTCACGGCTTTGACAGGGAGCACAGGAAACTAAAGGTGGATACAAATGTTAAGGAATCCACTGGGTCTAGATTTGTTAGAACGCAGATAAGCTACTACCTAAGATCCCTTCAATTAAAAAAAAAATCTCAAAAGTAATTTGTATTTAAAATGTTACATATGGTTAACTGCAAAACCAAAACATTTATGCAGAAACTCCAGAGTTGGGAGTATGATGGTAAATACAAAGAAGAGACGATGTAAAGGGTGTGTTACCAATACTGTATATGTCCAAAACACTATTTCTTCCTAACAGAACTTATCATTTTCTGTTTTACATGAGAATATATATTCACAGAAGATAGTTTATTTTTTAATTTTTTTTTTTTTGAGACAGGGTCTCACTTTGTAGTTCAGGCTGGCCCTGAGCTCAGTATGTAGCCCAGGCAAGCCTTGAACTCAGCAATCCTCCTGTCTCTGCCTCCCGAGTGCTGGGCTGACAGGCGTGAGCAATCATGCCCGGCAACAGAAGATAGTTTATAAAAATATTTTTAAAATCACAAAGGAGGAAAAGTATTCTGATACTCTATTTCCCAAAGAAAAATGTCTTTAAAATATCCCCATAAACTTTCTTCATCTTCTTCAACAATACACAAAACTTAATTTTCTTTTTAGAACAAAAATTGAGGCATAGTGTAGGCATTAATTTTTGACATTTTTATGGTTTTAACAGCCACACAATATTAATCAAATGGACGTAGGGCTGGGGATTTAGCTCAGTGGTGCTGTGCCTGCCTCGCAAGCACAAGTTCCTGAGTTCGATTCCCCTAGTAAAAAAAGTATGCAATTTAACCTATTGTTAGAGACTGTGATTTTTCCGTAATTTAAATAAAAGCACAAGGAGCATTCACTCACTTATGTCTTTCCTGCCTATTTTATTCTTCTTGCATTAAACTTCTATGAACCAAGATCCCGGGTAAAGCTAGGTACCTTTTAAGTAGTGCGATGTGATATGCAACACACCCCAGAAATGCGGTGTGAAATCTGCACCAACAACCTACTTTGCCCAAACATTTAATCTTCACTAATTTAACATGCAAAAAACTATGTGCATTTCAATAAATAACCTTTAAATTTTTCCCACCTTTTTTTATTAGTCATCTGACTTCTTTTAGGAAATGATTATTCATTTCCCTGGCCATTTTTTCAACGGTAAAACTTTTTTGTATCCTGAAAATATGAACTTCTGGGTTATTATGCTCCAAACATATCTCCTCCACTAGTCACACAACTGTTTCACAGTCCTACCCGATACAAGAACTGTGGTTATATACAAACCTATGACCTTTTTAATCTATCATTTTCCTTGCATTTTTAAGCTTAAAAAGACCTTCTCTGTCCTAAGAGCAAATAAACAATCTGTTTTACACATTGAACTAATACTGGGATGGCACTGGTTTTGATTGCGGTGATTGAGGAAGCAAAATAGAGTTAAGGAAAGAAAAAAAAATCCCAGAGGCCTAAGAAAGAGGTGAGAAGGCTTCTAAAAATAACATTTGGCAGAAACGGGCTAAATGCAAGTCTAATTTGCCCCTTAGTTAATGAAGGAGAAAATGGAGATGGTGAAGGAATAAAAGGTCCATTCTAGAATGGTAATAGTGAAATCCCCTCTGAAGACAATATCAACATTCTTGTTATACATGGAAATATAATCCTAAAATAATAAAGAATATATTGATATAACAGCACTGTGAATAAATTCCATTTAAGCCATGTTATTTTAACAATGACCCAGAAAACGTTGAACTAAAGTAGTTTGTTATCTTCCCATTGAGGGGGATAAAGCCCACTTAGGAAACCACAGGCTTCTAAGAACACGTATGGAAAAGACTTGTCTGCAGTCAACTCATCAATAACCGTGTGCTGACCAGCTGACTTGTGTGTGTTTTCAAAGAACCCATGTGCCGGCACACGGAGGTTAACTCACACCAAAGGCAAGGAGCCCAGCACCCTCGGCTTGTGTTGTCCACCGTTAAATGGAACTGCCCTCTCATGGGGGCCACAGGGAGTGGGTGACCGGCGGCGGCTCTGCCAGCCCCACTCCTCCGTCCGGGGATCGAAAGGAGGCCTGCGAAGGGCTGGGTGCCGGCCGAGCCCCACCCCATGGCAGAAACATCTGGAACGGCCCAGAAATCCTGCTGGGCGCCGGGACGGGTGGCCAGGGCTGCCGGGATCTGGCTCTGCGCGCCCGTTTCTAACCTGCCTTCCATCGCTGGGTCTCATCCCTGCTTAGCCCCTCAAGCTCCCCACCTCCATCGGTCCAGGGCGTCTCTTTCTTGCGTAAGCTCCCCAATCAGTCTCTGGTGTTTGCAACCAGGAACTCTGACTGTACCGACTCGCACTAGCTCCCAACTCATGGAAGCATGTGGGCGCTCGCCCCGGGGCCGGGCCGCAGCAGGGAGGCAGCGCAACCGCCAGGAAGCTGCACCAGCAGCTCCACTTCCTGGTGCCCAAGACACCACACTTGATTTCCATCCTTCTGCTTCCTTCCTCTGCCCATGGGACCGGCGCCGGGTGAGGGGGGAGAGCAGAGAGAGGCAAACACCGGAAGTATTGCAGAAACATCTGTGCGGCAGCAGTGGTTCTCCTGGCGCCTGAGAGCCTGAATTTTTCCCTATAGATACGTTGGGAGCGCGTCAGACCTGGATCTGCACGTTAGCATCCCGGGCTGGCTTCAGATTCTGGACTGCACCCTGTGCGAAAGCGAAGAAGGTGCAGGGCAGAGTGAGGACAGGGCCCAGCAGTCGGCCCTGCTACGCGCCTTCCGTCCCTGCTGGAGTTCGCATAGCAGGAGGCGCTCGGCGCTGCCAGCCGCCCCTCCGCTCAAGGAGAAGCTTGGGGAGACTTCTGCCCATGCCAGCCCGGCAGAGGCGTCTCAGGAAGCGCCGCCCGAGGCCAGTGCAAAGTATAGAGAGGTCAACTGGGGCACAGGCTGAGCAAGGGAGGGCACACGGCGCCGCCCAGGCCGAGTCTTGGGCCCCGGTGCCTGCCAGTTCCCTTCCCCTGGTGGGACGAAGGCTGGCGTGCCAGATGGGGTCTGCACGTGGCCACCTCTTGAGACGCCAGAAGCAGGGGATGAGGAGTGGGTCCAGGGTCAGCAAGGTGCGGCTGGTCAGCAAGCAGAAAGTCCTGGCTGCGTGCCCGCCACAGAACCTGAGGTGGCACCGTGGGCTTCCTTCTGTCCTAGCCTCCCCGGGGCAGCTGCCCGCCCAGGGCACTCAGATCTGCCTCCAGGATGCGCTCTCCGGCCCTCAGGCGGGGACGCCCCTCTGTCCGAGCCGAGGGCCCAGCCCCACAGCTCTCCTCTTAGCGAGTGAGGGCTGTGCGGACTTCCTCCCTCTACATTCACACGAGCTATGAGGAGAAACACGAGATTTCAACAGTTGGGTTAAAAGCCTTCCATATTTCACAAATATATCTCTGAAAATTCAAAACTTGAACAAGTAGGACTTAACTTACCACTTTTTGGTCTTATGATTCCCAAATATATTTTAAAGAGATTATTCTGAGAATGATGAAAAGAACTATTCTTAGATAAGGCACCTGACTACATTCAGAGGACAGCCTCCTGACTTTATTTACCCATCCTAGGGGGGAACAAAGGAGTGAGACTTCATTGTTAAGGACATGCACATCTGAAGACTCACCTGAGCTGAAAAAGATAGACGTTTTTTCTTTTGTGGTACCAGGGACTGAACGGTAGGCTTTCTAACAGAAAATCTCACTTTGCTAATTAATGTGCAAGTTCGGACAGGCTTTGTCAGCAACAAACTCTTTAAAAAGTACAAGAGTCAAATCTACAGCTCCAAAGTTTTCATGAAAGTGTACTTGAAACATAGGAGGCTGAAGCAGGAAGACTGCTGTAAGTCCGAGGTCATCCTGAGCTATAATACTAAACTCAAGGCCAGCATGAACTGCACATCAGTATCTTACCTAAAACTAAATTAAATTAAAATTTGCTTGAGTATATTGTCTTGATGATGATGTATTAAACAAATTTTTTTATTTTTTCTTTTTTTTTTGAGACAGGGTCTCGCTTTGTAGTTCAGGCTGGCTCTGAGCTTACTATGTAGTCCAGGCAAGCCTCAGAACTCAGCAATCCTCCTGTCTCTGCCTCCCGAGTGCTGGGATGACAGGTGTGAGCCACCACGCCTGGCACTGTGGTATGTGGTATTGATGGCTGGTGGGCGTGAGTCTCCACGCCCAGCATTGTATGTGGTTACCGGGGATTGGGGATGGAACTCAGGACCTTGCACTTGCGAAGCAGGCGCCGGAACCACTGAGCTAACCCTCCGACCCAACAAATTTTTTTCTATTATTTTTAAATAAATTATACTAGTGTCTTTAAATAAATCCCTAATAAGTATAATTTGATAAGTGACATTAACACCAAATATATTAACAACTGAACAATTCTAGTGACCAGTAACAAACTCTCCCACCAGTCAAGTGAGTTCCAGTTCTTCAAAACTGAGGCCAACCTGATTAAGTCAAACTGACAAGAAAGCAAAAATAATTACTGATCTCAAAGCAATGTAATTCTTGGCATTTAACACGTATCTCAAAGCCTAAAAGGCAATGCTATTTAAAAAAAAATCACTTCCTGCCATTCTCAGGGAATTAACCATTTATGCTGTAGACAAGTGTCCTAGAGTGATTAATTAAAGATTTTTAGGAATAAAGATGGATTACACTTGGACAGTCTCCTATAGGAAAACAGAATGGAAATATGAATTCAAGGTGATAAAATAACAATGTAAAATTATGATTATTAAAAAAGAGCTTTTAAAATCTTTTATGAGAGGCTGATAAGGTCCAATGGGAATGGCTAAATATCCTTTTTCCCTCACATTTTAAGTTTAGTTTTAGAGAGACACACTGCTCTCCGAATGTCAGTATGTATGGTTTGTTGCAAACTGCACCTCTGCAAGCCTTTAACTTCGGATGAAAACCATTAGACCGCAGCCCAAACGCACTGAAGAGGAGTAGCGGATTTCCAGGCCAGTCCGGGCCACCCCACCAGGAGAGGCTCGGGGCTCACGCCCGCTCCGGGTGAACGCCCCCTGCAGGCAGGCGCGGCCTGGCGCGGGAGGGGACGAGGTCTACCGAGCTCGGAGCTCTGCAAAGGGCCGACTTCCCCGGAGGTTCTAGGGCAGGAGCGGGGCGGCAGGGCCCTCGGCCTGGGAGGGCGGGATGGGTGCAGGGCGCGGCCGAGGGGGCCCAGGTCCCACAGAAGCGCAGGGAGCCGCAGGGCCCTCGTGGGAGCAGGCCTGCCCCCTAGGGGACACTGCGGGACTCTGTAGACCAAGTCAGGGCCCTGAGCTCAGGCGGTCTCACCACCCCCTCCCGCCCAAAGCGCCAGAGGAGCCGCTGCTGCGTCCTAATTCCCTGCCTTGAGGGCCTGAGTCCTGCGGGTAAAGAAAGGGCGTTTTTATGGCCTTCGTTAAACTCTACCGTATTCCAACGATGTGACTGCACGCGGTCAAGGGGAGACGAGTAAAACCTACACAAATATGAGGAGCTGTTTCCCGTCCAGTGAAAGCACAACGTGTCGGGCAGCAGCCACTGTAGCATGTGAAATGACAGCACGACAGCCCAAGCCTGTCGCGGTCCCGACCTGACGCACAGGTGCGAGCACCGGCTCCTTCCTTTACCCTCCTGCACAGCCAGGTACGGCACACACTAAAATGCACACTATTTCACGCTGGGGAAACACTTCGCTTTCTTGGTATTTTTGCTTCGTTGTATTTAGGTTACCATACAATATACGTTCTACGTATAGATGTTACATGATGTATGAATTGAACTTCAGAAGGATAAAGATGGAAGCATGACGTATTACCAAGAGCTTTGACAAAAGGAGGTGAATGAAGCAGGAGAAGCCGGATGGCAGAGGCTCTGCGTCACGTGACGTGCTCATGCAGGTCCCAGATAGGCAGAGCTCCGGCTGCAGGAAGCGCAGGGTGGCTGCGCGGCGGAAGGAAGGGGCAGCGACCATGGGGGGGGGGACGGGTTCTTTCTGGGGGTGACAAGAATGTTCCCAGTGGTCCCGGTGGTGACTAAGGAACTGAGTTCACTGCCCACGCACTGCAACCGGCTGAACTGTGTGGGATGTGAGGAGTATCTTTTAAAAGCTGGTTTTAAAAATGTATAGGTCTAGGGCTGGGGAGTTAACTCAGGGCATCTGGCATCTGCCTGGCAAGCGCAAGGTTCTGAGTTTGATCCCTGGTACCACATACCACAATGCTGGGCGTGGGGACTCATGCCTCTGACCCCAGTATTCGGGAGGCAGAGGCAGGAGGATTGCCACTAGTTTACGGCCAGCCTGGGCTACGTAGTGAGCTCAGGGCCAGCTTGAACTACAAAGTGAGACCCTGTCTCAAAAAAAAAAAAAAGCGTAAGTCTAATTTGGTTGGAAACCATCACTCTAGACCTGCTGAGGACAAGGAGAAGTCAGGAGAGAGGCAGAGGAACATTTTGGTAGGATGTCTGCACTGCCCAGCCCTTCATGAGGCCACAGAGTATCGCTAGTACTGAGTGTTGGAAGACTTTGGTTTTATTTATCATCATCATCATCATCATCACAGTACTTGGGATCAAACCCAGGACCCGTGCGCTGTTATACCCAGTCCTTTTTAAATTTTTATTTTGAGAGAGTCTCGCTATGGCACTAAGTTGCCCCGATTGAGCTTGAATTTACAATCTTGCCTCAGTATCCCAGAGTGCTGGGAGTACATGTGTGTGTCACACCACACACAGCTAATTTTGATTTTAAAGAACACACGAATGGCAATAAACACAGGTTAGACTTTCATCTCAGATTTCATATAAAAACCATGATTTCTTTGGGTCAGAAGGATACAGAGAACATGTGTCACAAGAGTGACATCCTCTGGGTCCCTACAGCCCCAGCGAGCCCACGGAAAGAGCACCACAGCGCCACTGTCCAGGAAGCACAGCACGGGCCGGGCCACGGCCCACTGCAGCAGAAGGAAATGGAGGGAAAAGAGCACGCACGCCCGAATAGCACCCACCACCAATAATCACCTAGTTAAGAGAAACCACATCTAGAGATCACATTCCCACACCTCCTGTTACGAGGTGGGTACAAGCCAGCGCGTGAGATGGCTAATGTGTTCCGAAGTCAGAAAACGAGCGGAGGAATTAAGATCTATTAGCCTGGAACCCCCACACACACACACACACAATATTTTCCCATCCAGTGTCATACTTTGATCACCTTAAATGTATTAACTTACAAACATGAGCGGTTCTCCCCACACACAGTGCCCACTAACTGACCTCACACCCACAGAAACCGCCAGAGTGCAGGGATCATTCTAAGACGTACTCACAGGTTGTCACGTACACAGTGCCACTCAAAGCAAAAGATGCCAGCACTGAAACAAGTGCCCTGATGGTTCCGGAAGTCCTCGCACATAAAGGAAGGTGTTTAAAGACTTGTCTCCACTACTACGGGAGTTGCTGCGATGCTACCAGGAGGAAACAACCCTTGAGACCCGCCCTCCCCTTGCTCTGCTTTCTGGTTTTGGCCCTGCTGGTACGAACCAGACCCCAGGCCTCATGCGCGCCGGGCAAGGGCCCTGCCACTGACCGCCCCCTCCTCCTGCGTGACCTTCCCGCCTGCTCGGTCCTGGTCCAAAGCTGCAGGCGGGCAAGCGGAGCACAGGAGTTGCGGGGAGATTGGAGAACCCCCCGTGCCTCCTCCCCCTGGTGCTCAGGCCACCTACCCTGCTCTCTGTGTGAGCACGCTGCCAGGGCGCCGCACCAGTCTCCCGAGGCCTTGGCAGATGTCCAGTGCCTCAGTGCTGGTCCTCCTCCACTTCTCAGAGCCCCTGCTCCCATGGCAGCCTCTCAGTGGTCACGGCAAACTAGTCCTGTTTTTCCCCAGAGCCCAAGTCTTAGCAACTGTCACTTGCATTTTATCCAAGTTTCCAAAGTTTCAGTTACACAAGGTCAACTATGTTCTGGAAATACAAGATGAAAAATTCTAGCTGGGCATGATGGCACACACCTGTCGTCCCAGCACTCTGGGAGGCTGAGGCAGGAAGATTCCAAGTTGAGCCCAGCCTGTAGCTTAGCATCTGACTAAGACCTTACCTTAAAGGAGGCAAGGGATTGAAGATACACAGTAGCTCAGAGAGGCTCCAGGACCCCCCAGAAAGCACCAGAGTAGATCTGCCTATGGTTTGGATGTGCCAAAGAGAATCTAGAAAGTGACTCCTTTAAGCGTGAAGGTCAAAGTTCTTGACTTAAGGCCAGGAAAAAGGTACTCAGAGGTTCCCCTGGTCATCAATACAACACCTTGAATCAGAGACCACCTTCACAGAACTCTGGTCAAAGCAGATTAAAGAGTTGTTTTTTAGTTAGCGTTTATCTCTTACTGTGCCTAATTTAAAAATTAAACATCATCATATAGATACATAAATACATACATATAGCATTTAGAGAGTATTTAGAGAATTCAGTATACACACAGTTCTAGGTACATATGGGGGGTGTCTTCTGGCTAACTGGGGTAACGACTGTCTTGAACTCTACACATTAACACGCAAGGTTTAGTCATTCAAGCTTTGATCAAATCTCATTTCTTTTAACCTTGAGAAGTCTCATCAGATCATCATTGGTCATGTTTTTGTATTTAATTCTTTATCCATCCGGAATGCTTTGCAATACATCTCCCAAAGACAGATAACTTCCAAAAGTAGCTACTGCTCAAGCCTCATTGGAAAGATAAGCCAGATTCTTCCCAAACAGCCATGTGTCCTAGAAGCACCGACTCACAAAACTGAGGTTGGAAGACAGAAGACAGGAAGGAAACTATCAGAGCCCCTGCGAGTGTGGTTTTCAAACGCATCCCTCCCTCATCCACCATAGGCCACACCTCTCCTGATGGTCCCAAGTTACCACGTTTAGCTTAAACTGAAACTGCAGGGTTCTGAACAAGCAAAGGAAATGGTGTCCAGGCAGGTACCACGAACCCCCTCTCCCGGGCTCCAGGTGGTGCTGAGACACGGGGACAAGAGGAGAGGCCAGAGGTGTCTGGCAACCCTCAGGCAGGTCAGGGAGGATGGTGGCTGCTGGAGCAAAGGCCTGGGCCTGGCTCCTCGTCCACGGTGGTTTCCTGCAGGTCTTGTGTCTCCGATGGATACCCACCCAGGGCCAGCGTGAGCATCAGCCCGTGTGTGCAGCGTGCACCCGGCACTGTACACGCTGAGGGTCAGGCTGACTTCGCTCAGCACCTGCTCAGCTCCCTCTGTGACTTTATCATCCTTCTACTCTGTGAACAATGGGAACATCGTTATTGTGAGTTTGTACCATTATTTCTGCTCTCTCAGAAGAGGAAACTACAGAGAGAGAGAGAGGTCACAAAACATCCCCAAGGTCATCTGGGTAGTAAGAGATGGAGAACTCAAAACAGGTTAATGGGACTGTGAAGCCACGCCCTCTAGGAGGCTGCACCCTCCAGGGAGCCACTTGACTTTCCCAAACTGGTCACCTAAAAGCACATATGAAATAATGACGTGGTGAAGACGACGGGTCAGGGCAGGGAAAGCTAACGATGCCAGACTGACTGATGGTCCAAGGGGTGAACTGAGTAAATGCCTTTCTGGGCATGGAGGACCCCGAGGGCTGTTGGCAGCGGCACAAAGGGGGAGCTGGGGGAGGGGCAGCCTGCGTGCTCCGAGTCTTCCTGGGGAGCTCGCTGGGCCGGCTTTCCTCACCACACTCCACTGTCCTCGCTGTCACCTGGACAGCCGCAGGTCGCCTTGGGCACCACTTCCGGCCCCAGGCCGAGCCCCCAGCCTCCTCTGAATTATGTGTCCTGTATGAAATCTAGTCCCTTGCAAACCACTGACTACAACAGCTACTGATGGTTTATTATTAAGGCTGCAAGTCCAGATTTTATTTAGGCACTCAAATTTTAATTTTAATCTAGTTTTAATTCAGAAAAGTACACAATAATGTTCGTATTAAGGTTGTGTACATAAAATAAACTAAACCAAAGTACAATTCTAGTTTTAGGAGACCATGAAGAAAGGAGCAGTAACTAAAAAGGAAAAGAGTATTTCCTCTTAGAAATTCACCTAATAGAGATTACTGGGTTTTCAAAATCATATCCAGTTTAGACATGGCACATGTGGTACGACAGATGCTGTGTATGAATGAAACAAGTTTAGAGTAATAAATGTTCCCAGTGTTAAAATAAACACCTCACAGCCCAGGTTTGGCCAGGCGATTTCCCCACAGTAGGAGGCACTTATCTACTTTAACACTTGGCTACTTAGAAATTATCACTCAATCAATTACCGTCCACCCGGGTTTATTTTTACAGAGAGCTTCATAAAATGAGTGTGAAAATAAGTTAAACACATTCTACTCATTTTCTCAATTTTTCACCTCTCCCAATGGTGGATATGTTGACAGAAAAATTACTTCATTTTATTTCCGCAGACACGTACGGAACGCGGACCAGGCCCTGCTCGGGGCTGGGAGACGGGATGTGACAGAGCAAAGAACGGGGTCCCTCCCGGGGGAGCAACACGGTCTCTGCGAGCCCCGGGCCTGACCTCGCGGCCGGGGAGACAACGGAAGGGGACTGTGGAGCCGCCGACCTGAGCCGGCCGCCTCTCTTCCCGCCCGCGGCCCCCTGCGCGCTGCCCGGTGCGGCGCCCGCGATCGCCACGCGGCGCGGCCTGTCCGGCTCCTCGCAGCTGCTCCCAGAGGTGCACATCGCCCTCAGCAGATGTTCGTGACACTGTATTTTTAGAGCTCGTCCCTGTTGCATCACTTCTGACGTAAGTTTCCGAGTTGCTACACGGCCCACGTCTTGGAAATGACGGCTTTATTAGGGTATAACTCAAGTTAAATCAGCCTTTCAAGTGCAAGACTCAGGGCTCCGGGGACAGGTGCCAAGCTGCACAGCCCTCACGACTAACTTCAAAGTAGCTTCACCCTCCCGAAGAAACCCTCCGCCCCGCCGTCCCGCCGCCTCCCTGCCTGCTCCTTCCGCTGCCCCAAGGCAGCCACGGATCCACTTGTCTCAGCGTCGCCCACAAAGGGCCGCACGCCCCCGACCTTCCGACCATGCCTGGCATCTGTGCTCTGGGGCAGTGCTTTCAGGGTTCATCTACAGTACAGCAGGCGTCCGTGTTCCGCTCTTTTCTGTGGCTCGGACAGGCCAAGTGTTGTGCTTCCATCTGCTGGTGGACGTCCGGGCCGCCCGCAGCGGGGGCTGCAGTGAACAGGACGCTCTGCACGCTGACACGTGCCTGTCGGGTGCCCGGGCAGACACGCGGGGCGGAACCGCCGGCGGTGCGGCTGGCTCCGCGGAGCGTCTTCCGAAGAGCCCGCACTGCATCTGGTCCCCGCAGCGGTGTGTGAGAGCCCAAACTCCTCCACGTCCCCGCCGACACCCCTTACTGTCTCTTTCCTGGCAGCCACGCCTCGCAGGTGCCAAGGGGCATCTCAGGAAAGATGGGTTTTGTGTTTCATTCTGTTTGAGGTACTGGTGACTGGAGAGGCCTTGTGCACGCTACACGATCATTCTCCACTAAGCTCTAGCCCCATGCCTTTTTAATTTGTATTTTGAGACTGTCTTGCTAAGTTGCTCAGGTTGGCCCCGAACTTGCAATCTTCTTGCCTCAGCCTGCCAAGCAGCTGACATTCCCAGCATGCACCACCACGCCCAGCCTCGTTGTGGTTCTGACCTGCGCCCCTCTCATGGCTGGTGATGTTGGGTATCCCCGTGCGCTCGCAGATGTTTTCTTTACAAAGCTTTCTAGATCCTCTGATCTTCCCGAGTTCTCGTGTTGACCTCCTGTCCAGAAGTCCTGGTGTCTGTCTGCATCCCGGCTTAGTGTAGACTGACATTTGAAATAAAGCCATCACTCTTCTAGATGTACTCAGAGGCAGCAGTACCATAAGAATGTGCTATTCACTAGTTTTTAAGTTTATTGGTATATTTAGATATAAACTGTAATCACATTCATCTTTGAGGTTTTGTACCTGTACATGATACATCTCAATTTTTCTTTTTTATCCATTCCTTACCTCCCTTTCCTTCCCCCTATCTTTTTTACAAAAATTGGCTTTTTCCTTCCCTCCTCTCCTTTGCCCCACCCCATCCCTACCTTCCCTACCCTTTTGGGCCTTTTCTTCCTTTTTACTTTATTTATTAATATATTTTGGTTTGCATTTAACTCTTAGTTTCTCAAACCAGAGAAACGATTAAATACTTAAACATGTGTGTCCCATTTATTTCAATTAAGAGTATGGCCTCAACATGCATCCATTTAGCTACGTCTACTTTATCATTTTTATGACCAAGTAGTACTCCATTTTACTTTTTTTTAAGACACATTTTCCTTATCCAGTCTCCAGTTGATGGACATTTGGGTTATTTCCAAGATTTAGCTATTACAAACTGTGTGGCTTATAAACATGTCTCTGTGGTATGATGCTTTTAGTTCTTTTGGGAAGACATCCAGGAGGGGAATAGCTGGGTCAATGGAACCTCTAATCTTAGATTTCTGAGGAATCTCCACACTGATGTCCACAGTGGCTGCACCAGTCGACATTCCCACCCACAATGGAGTAGTTTCCTTTCTCCCCACAGCCTCACCAGTATTGGTTGCTGGTTGATTTTTTGACATCAATCAGCCATTCTTTCTGGAGTCAGGTGGAATCTGTTGTTTTCATCTGCATCTCTTGAATGACCAGTGATGTCAAGCATTTTTGCATATGTTTCTTGTCTGCTTTTACCTCTTTATCTGAAAAATGTTTGTTCATTCAGATGCCCACTTTTGAACTAGGTCTTTAAATTGGGAGGGGTCTGATTTTTTCAGTTCTTTATATATTCTCTGGGGAACAGTTGGTAAAATTACTTCCCACACTGTAGAATGTTTTTCACTCTGCTGGTAGTTTCTCGTGCGTGCAGAAGCTGTTTAAAAAGATAAGGTCCCAGTTGTTGATTCTTTATGCTACTTTTCATGCCACTCAATTTTTGTTGATAAAAATCTTTCCCTATGCCAACATCTCCAAGAGTTTTACTTAACCTATTTTCCAGCAGGCTTAGTGTTTCTGTTTCATTGATCCATTTTGATTTTAGTTTAGTGCACGGCGAAATACGTAGATCTAGCTGTCTTCTTTGGCAGGTTGAAACCCAGTTTTTTCAGCACTATTTATTAAAGAGGCTACCTCTCCTTCACTGAGAGTGTTTGACTCCTTTGTCAAAGATAAGGTGGCTGCATATGTCTACAGTTGTTTCTGCATCTTCTAGTCTATTCTATTGATCCTTAGGTCTATTTCTTTGCCAGTACGAAGCTGTTTTTATCAAAGTAGCTTTGTAGTAGTTTCAGATTGGGGATTGTGATATCCCTTTGACCTGTCTTGGTTGCCTAAAATTGCTTTTGCTATTCTAGGTCTCTTCTGGTTCCAAAGGAATTTTTGTAGTGTTTTCTTTAGTTCTGTGAAATGTGCTGTTCGGATTTCAGTCTGGATTGCACTGAATCTATATGGTAGTTCTGGCAGGTTGGCCAATTTCACTATATTGGTTCTTCCTACCCAGGAACAGGGGATGTCTGTTTTCTGATACCCTCTTTGCTGTCCTTTTTTCCAAGTGCTGTAGTTTTCAGAGTAAAGATCTTTTACCTCCTTTGTTACACTGATTCCTAGATATTTCATTTTTGGGAGATGCTATTGTAAAAAAATTGTTTCCCTAGTTTCTTTTCTCAGTGAGTCTGTTGTTCGTAGATGAGAAGGCTATTGATTTGGGGGAGCTGACCTGTATACAGCTACTCTACTGAATCTAGTTATGGTCCAGAAGACTTTTGGTGGAGTTTTTGGAGTTCTATATAGAGTATCATGTCATCCACAAGTAATGACAGTTTAACTTCTTTTCCTATATTTATTCCTTTTTTCTTTGATTACTTTCATTCACGTTTCCAGAACTATACTGAACAGGAATGGTGACGGTGGATACCTTGTCTTGTTCCTGATGTTAGCATGAAACATTTCAGATTGTGACTATTTAGTATGATGCTGGCTATTGGTTTTTCACAGGTGGCTTTTATCAGATTGAGACAAAGACCATCTATTCCAATTTGCTGCAGGAATTTTATTATGAATGGGTGTTGGATCTTGTTGAATGCTTCTGCACCTATTGAGATGATCATGTGGTCACTATTTATTTTGAAAGTACAGTACATGAACAAATTCCTCTTTAGTCAGACATTTGTATTCCTTTTTCCTCTTCAAGAAAATTCTACTTTACCCAAAGTCTAAGTGCTTGAAAGTCTTAATCTCCCTCTTTTACCTATATTAAAAATACTTATGTAGGAGTAGAGATTTAGCTCAGTGGTTCCAGCACCTGCCTAGCAAGCGCAAGGTCCTGAGTTTTATCCTGGTAACCACATACAATTACTGGACATGGTGACTGATGCCCACCAGCAATCAGTACCATATACCTCAGTGCTGGGTGTGGTGGCTCACACCTGTAATCCCAGCACTCAGGAGGCTGAGGCAGGAGGATTGCTGAGTTCAAGGCTTGCTAGGGCTATATAGTGAGCTCAAGGCCAGCCCAAACTACAAAGTGAGACACTGTCTCAAAAAAAAAAAAAAGAATACTTATGTAAAATGAAATAAATAGGACACAGATGTGTAAATACCATATTCTTTAGGAACTCAAGGTGCAAATAAATTTTTAAATGTATAATAGGCATTGTGAAATAGGAAGAAAACTTTCAAAGGGAAAGGGAGTAGGGTCTAGTAAAGAAGGGGAAAAAATATGACTATTCAAAAAAGGAAACTCGTGGATGAAAAGCTCATGTATATAGGGGGCAGGCGGTTGTAGGAAGGGCAGGAGAATGGGAAAAATGAGAATCAAGATGTATCATGTAATAAGGATTAACTTCTGTCATATACTGGTATAAATTCCCCAATGCTGAATGTGATCGTGAGCTGTATATAAAATGTACCAATAAAGAATTCAATTTAAAAAAACATCAAAAATTTAAAAAAGATGTATCATATACTGGTACAAATTCTCAATGTTGAATATGATTATAATGCATATATAAAATATACCAATAAAATCAATTTTTTAAAAAATACTTATGTAAAAACTGAACATTTTAAATTGTTTCACTTCCTGTAACCATTAAGCTCTATAATACTTTTGTATTAAGGATTCAGTAATTTTTTTTTTGAGACAGGGTCTCGCTTTGTAGTTCAGGCTGGCCCTGAGCTCACTATGTAGTCCAGGCAAGCCTCGAACTCAGCAATCCTCCTGTCTCTGCCTCCCAAGTGCTGGGATGACAGGCGTGAGCCACCATGCCCGGCACTGTGGTATGTGGTATTGATTGCTGGTTGGCGTGAGTCACCACGCCCAACACTGTATGTGGTTACCAGGATCGAACTGAGGACCTTGCGCTTTCGAGGCAGGCGCCAGAACCAATGAGCTAAATCTCCAGTCCCTCAGTAATAATTATTAATGGTAGGGAATTACTCAAATTTTGATAAATTACACTTAAAAACTTGAAACTACTAGAAAGAAAGAAGAATGAAACAAGTGAGCCTTTTTTTATTGTAGCCAAAGATAAATATTACTTGTTGCTAGAATGAGACAGGTGTTAATCAACATCACTTCTGTTCCCACTCTATGCTCTGGTAAGCGTAAACCCTGAGAAGCCATAGCCATATGCTGACTACAGTGAAAAAAGTTTTCTTTTGTTTTTAAATTGAATTCTTTATTGGTATGTTTTAAATACAGCTCACAATCACACTCAACATTGGAGAATTTGTACCGTATATGACACAAGCCAATTCTCACCTTTACCCATATCCCTACCCACCCACCCCCTCCCCCTATATACATGTTATTTCTTTTTCTTTCCAAATCACATTTATTCTTTCTCCTCATTACTTTCCCCTACCACATTCCCTTTGAATATTTCCCACTCCACAAAATCTATCATACATTCTAGAACTCATTTACATCTACAGGTTCTCACACCAGAGAAGAGACAAGGTATTTACATATCTGTGATCTATTTATTTCACTTATTAGTGTGTCTTCAAGGTGTGTCCATTTGCAAAAGAACTTTATCACTGTGTCACTCTGATCTTTAAACTCCTTCCCACATGTGACCATTAATGATGGCAGGTCTTATGATAGGTATGGTGAAGTAGGAAGAAAATGTTCAAAGGAAAACGGTAACTGGTTGGGGCAGGTAAAACAAGGGAAAAAAATTTTTGATGGTAAAAATGAAAAAATAAAGCTTATGCATATGGGGGGATAGGAGGTTCAAGGAGGGTACAGACAATGGCAAAAAATAATAAAGATATGTATAGTACAATTTGCTAATGAGGAATGTGATCATAATGTATTCCTAAAATGTACCAATAAACTCTATTTAAAAAAAAAGAAAAACGAGAGCCGGAGACTTAGTTCAGTGGTTCCAGTGCCTGCTTAGCAAGCGCAAAGTCCCTGGTTCAATCCGCGGTATAAGCACATACAACAATACCGGGTGTTGTGACTCACGCCCACCAGCAATCAGTACCACACACCACAGTGCTGGGCGTGGTGGCTCACACCTGTCATCCCAGCATTCGGGAGGCAGAGGCAAGAAGAATGCTGAGTCGGAGGCTTGCCTGGCTCCATAGTGAGCTCTGGGCCAGCCTGAACTACAAAGCTACGAAGCGAGACCTTGTCTCAAAAAATGAGGACGGGTCAACTGACTGAAGAACCCCCAGCAGATCAGCAAATTCAGGGTGAGTCTGCAGATACTGAATGCGAGCGAAGCCCTGCCCCGGGTGTGGGCGGCACCAAGAGCCTTGCAGCCTAGATGTGTCTCACAGCGCTGGACTGGGCGCCAGCTGCCCTGCGTGGCCTCCTGGGCCTCCCCACAGACTCACACCAAGCACTACAATGAGCTGAGCTCCTGGACCCTCCAGCTTTCCGCGTTGTGTTCTCCCGCCTCTCACTCCACGAATGGCCTCTGGGCTCTTCCCGTTCTCATCCTGGAAGTCACCCCATCAACCCCGCGTAACTATTCATAGAGCTTGTATTGAGTCTGTCCCTCTCGTGGGTCCCGACCACCTATTTGTCAAAAATCTTACTCTTATCTATCATCGTCAGTTAGATGACAACTTGGTTAGTTCCTCCTTTGGTTTCATCTAAAGAACTGAAAACAACCTGGTGTACGAAAGGAATTGAAACCCAGTATCAGCTGCTTTCTTATAATACGTTTCTATTTTCAATTTATTAAACCTTACTTTATCACATCCCATTTCCGCCCTCAAGCTCCCTCCCCTCTCTACAAGTTTTATTTCCATTTCTTCCTTAGACTTTCACTTTTTTTCTTGTTCCCTCCTTTCTCCCTCCCTTTCCCCTTGTTCTCTTCCCATTGAACACTTATCTTCCCATTTCCCAACATCTATTATACAAAGCCCTTATTTGCACTTTCGCTTTATCACACCAGAGAAGCAATGTGTTTTATACCAATATTTCACACCATACTTTTACTTGCTGTGGAATAATGGTTGCTCTGTCTCAGACAAGGCTTCAACTGTACCGAGATTATGATTATGGGCACAAAAAGACAAATTGGGGGGTCAAGATGGTGGGAGGGGAAAAAAATGGGCTGAGGCCCCAGCCAGGCATTCACTGGGACGGATCAACTTCAGGAGCGAGCCCACACTGAAGCTGAGGGTCTGGGAACCATCCCGCCCCTGCTCACATACCCCCGGACGCACCCAGTTTAAAGCTACTACCCCAAGACATGTCTGCAGACTCCTGGTCTACCTCACTGGCCGGATGCCGAAGGTGAGTTTTACTCCTATCAACCTGAGAAAACAGCAGGAAATAGGAAAGAAGCAAAGATGGAAACACATGAATGTTAGATGAAATAAAAAGAACAAGAAAAAAATTCTTTAAGAAAAAATTAGAATCCTGCAGCTTGCCCTACACGAAGTCCACCAAATTTCAGTAGTGACTTAACTTAAAATACTGCCTCCCTCCCACCTCCTAAACACACTCACTGTGGATGGGTTCTTTTTCTCTTTTTTAAGCACAGGGTCATCATTCCAGCCCTGGTTTTTCCAAACAAATAGTAAAATGGGATAGAAAATTCTGAACATTCCACCGCCAGTGACCCTTACCATTCTGATATGGTCTAATAACTCAAAATTATTCCCTATCATATGTACTTTACATGACATCAGCTACCACACAAGTTTTTAATACACAGTAAGCAGGTGGCCCCGGCAATTCTTCTCAGGTCTCACATCTGGTATTGTACTCCATATAAGGTGCTGAGTCCGATTTTTTAATAAAAACATGGCCTGAGCTTGTAAAAGTTCAAGTAAAATATACCTTTAAAACTGCTGTATTTAATTTCCAGTCATGAAAGTCTAAAATTATTGTAAAATAATACTCAACGTTTTTCACAGATCCATTCAATGAAGCTTAAAACTACTTTCCTTCCAAAAGGGAAAGAGGTACATAACTAACAGCTTCCCGAACTCACATGTGCTGTCTCACTCCTGTGAGCCTGAACTGTACAACTTTTATAATCTTTCAGTCAGGACGATATTAATTTGGTTGGTAGTACAAAGTAATAAGACACGGACTTTTCTGGACAGAGGTGGGGGAGGGCAGAAATGCTCAAGATTAAATCGATAACCTGAGACCTGGAGGAATTATTTTTCCAAAAATGAAACTCAGATCTAAACGAGATATGCACACTGTTGAATGAATACGTCAATATGTGCATATGCGATTTTAAGCACTGTCTTGTCACTGGAGAAACAGCCATTCTGAGAGCTATTACACTTCACATGAGGTTGGGTAAAACTGTGTCTATAAAAGGGAACAGGTTTATGCAAATTCAAATTGTGGAACATGAGCTAGGCAGGGTGGAGCACGCCTATTATCTCGGCACTTGGGAGGCTGAGGCAGGAAGATCCTTGGGAATTAGCAGCCAACCTGGGCTATACAGTGAATTCAAGGCCAGCCTGAACTATATAGCAAGATCATGTCTCAAAAAATGAAGGTAAAATTGAGAAAAACAAGTTAAAATGGCTTAGGCTCCTGTACCCGCCCAGATGGCATCTGCTCCGTGAGCACCGTCTCCCCTGGGCCGAAAGGCGGCGTCCGCCCAATTCAGGCAGCCGTCCCGAGCACCAAGGGAACCCACGGCGGAAAGACGGCTCACGCTCCTTCCATCGTGAATTCCTCACAAGCTACCCAGCTCCACGGCAGCTGCCTCGAAATCAAAAGGTAACTTTCATTTCCTCTAAATAATTTAATCTCATCTTTAACCATCATCTTCAACCAAAGATTTTTAAACTGATACTCAATTGGGGAACTAAGTGGAAATAAGTTAGTAATAGATGCTGGGTATGCAAACAAAGCCAAATACTTGTGTAGTTTAAGTGTTGTGCTCTCAAGTGGATTCAATAGTAAACCTCTCTCCAAAGAACTTTGGTTCATTCTTCCTTCTCGGAGAGAGAGGGGGTGAGGGCGCCTGCCCTCCCTCATGGGCATCACTGAAACGCAAAGAGCCAGCAGACCTCTGCGAAGGAAAAGGGCACCGGACAAGCTGGAACCTCCCCGGGCGAGGCGGCCGCGTAACACGGCCGTGCACCCTGCAGACACACGCCCGGCGGCACACGGACCACAGCAGGGCCACTTGTTCTCACAAGAAGCAAGGCCCACGGCACTGGATGAGGCTTCTGGAGCTGAGAGCATGGAAATCAGGCACCGAGAAGGAAATGGCTGACCAAGGCGGCATGTAGCTCACTCCGCCGGAGCGAAAGGGCCGAGCAGGTCCACACGCTACAACACGGGAGGCCCCACAAGGACGGCCACAGGACGCCGCGGCAGCGGCGCGGGCCCCAGTCCCGCAGCCCGTCCTCCCTTCTGTCTGCAACCTGCATCTCCTGAGCCCTGCCCCGCCGGCCAGCCTGCAGGACCAGGCGGTGCTCGCCGGTCTGCCGCCCGCCTGCTCCGCCAAGAGAAGACGTGCAGGCTGCTCCTCCACCCCGTCCTGCCTGCTGGCTGGAAGCGCAGGGACCAGACCGACCTAGGACCCACTGTCAGCCGGGGCCGGGACCGAGACTGTCCCGCGGGGCCGCCTGTTCTCCGCAACAGCAACTGAGTCTTCCACGCAGTATGGACCACGGTGACAGCCGGACTTCACACAAAACAGGGAAAAGTCCTGAGCATGAAGGTGGAAGGTGCAGAAAAGGAGACAAGCAGCATTACAGTGAGCCCTAAAGCACAGGACCCTCAACTTACAGCCAACCTGACATGCCAACAACTTGGGTTATGACCGGAATTTTAGTTTTAACTCACAACCAAAGTCCTAAGTTACAGACTGGCTGCTGGCTGCTTGCGCTTCCAGATGATCTCAGACACAGATTTAACCACTGAAGAGCCTGGAAGGAACATGAAAACATCCTTTTCTCTGTGGGGTTAATCGAATAATCCCGGGCCAGTCTCTAAGGACACGGATCTGCCTATGGGCAGGACAGAGACTTTGAAGGCTGTGTAGAGAAGCCTGAGCCTTCAGCTGACCAACCTGAGTTACAACCAGCCCTCAGGAACAAAGAGTCCAGAAATCAAGGATCCACTGTATTTGGGGTAATTTTCATGTAAAGCAAATATATTCATTTTTATTCTTATTTTTTTATTTTGAGACAGGATCTCATTATGCAGTTCAGACTGTTCTTGAACTCACTATGTAGTATAGGCTAGGCTATAACTTTCAACGGCCCTCCTGCCTCAGCCTCCTGCCTCAACCTCATGAGTATCAGGATTATGGGCATACACCACTATACC
>PVIC010024567.1:0-25929 GCA_004025085.1 Thryonomys swinderianus
TTGAGGTCAGCATGGACATCTTAGTGAGCCCCTTCTCAAAAATTTTTGAAAGGACTGGGGATGTTGGTCAGTAGAAGGGCATTTGCCTTGCATGCACAAGGCACTGAGTTCAATCCCAATTACTGCAACAAACAAAGTTTGTGCCTTCCCAGGAAGACACAAGCTACTAAAATGAATTCAAAAAGAGACAATCCACATAGAATTTTACCAAGTGAAGAGACTGAGGTGGTAGTAAATAAAATCCCATGAAGAAAGGCTCAGATCCAGATCATTTCGTCACTGACTTCTATTGTATTTAAATAATTATATTTAAATAATTGATTTCATAAACTCTTCCAACACACAGGAGTATTTCCAAACTGATTTCATAAATCCAGCATTACCTTGATACCCAAAACAGACAATGACATGAGAAAGAAGATTGATATATGAATGCAAAAATCCTCAACAAAATACAAACTGAATCTTATAATTTATAGGATTACATATTGTGATGAAGTCAGATTAATCCCAAGGAATCAATGAACACCAAAAAAATCAGTTAATGTAGGTGGGCAGAGTGGCACACACCTATGATCCCAGTTTAAGGCCAGCCTGCGCAGCTTAGTGAGACTACATCTCAAAATTTTAAAAATTAAACAAAAAAGGATTTGGATATAGCTTATCAGTAGAAGATTTCCCTTGTCAGGCCCTGGGTCTGATCCCTGTACCACCATACAAAAAGAAAACAATTAATGGGCTGGGGATTTAGCTCAGTGGTTCCAGCAACTGCCTGGCAAATGCAAGGTCCTGAGTTTGATTCCTGGTACCACATACCACAGTGCCAGGCATAGTGGCTCACGCCTGTAGTCCCAGTACTTGGGAGGCAGAGGCAGGAGGATTGCTGTGAGTTCCCAGCCTGGGCTACATAGTGAGCTCAGGGTCAGCTTGAACTACAAAGGGATACCCTGTCTCTAAAAAAGGTGAAAACAATATAATATCTTCTATTAATAAGAAACAAACTATAACTCGGGAGGCAGAGACAGGAGGATTGCTGAGTTCGCGGCAGTTTGCCTGGGCACCATAGTGAGCTCAGGGCCAGCCTGAACTACAAAGCGAGACCCTGTCTCAAAAAGCAAAAAAAAAATTAAAAAGAAACAAACTATAAATTTAAAAAACATACACATATGGGCTGGGAATGTAGCCCAGTGGCACTGTGCCTGCTGGCAAGTACAAGACCCTGAATTCAATCCCTTGTACCAAAAAAAAAAATCTTTCACACCATCACAATCATTTCCACTGATGCACAAAAAGCACTAGGCAAAATCTATCATGTTCGTGATAAAAACACTCAAGTCAGGCATGGTGCTATATGTCTATAATCCCATCACTCTGAAAGGCTGAGGCAGAAGGATTCCAAATTTGAGGCACATCTGGACAACTCAGCAATTCAGAGAGACCCTGTCTCAAAATAAAAAATAGAAAAAGGGGTAGGGATGGCACTTAGCATAAATTCTTCCATTCAATCCCCAGTACAGCAAAGAAAGCAAAAGACAAAAATCATTCCCTACACTAGGAACAGAACTGCCACATGAGGAATGATAACAAAGGAATCAGAGCTGGAACAAGGGGTGTGGCTCAGTGACAGAGAGTTTCTCTAAGATATGTGACTCTCTAGGTTCAATTGTGAGCACCACAAAACAAAACAGCCCCGCCTTGGGCCAGCCTGAACTATAAAGCAAGACCCTGTTTCAAAAAAACGAAAAAAACAACAACAACAACAAAAAAAAACCCCAGCACTCCCTCAAGAGAGTTAACATTATACTTAGTGTTAAGACTGGACAATTTCCCCCTAAGATAGGAAAAAGACAATATCTGCTCCTGCCACTTGTATTCAGCACTATTCAGAGGCTATCTTCTGGGCAATTAGGTTACAAAAACAAGAAAATGGCATGCAAATCTGGAAGGAAGTAAAATCATTTTGCAGAAGACATTGTCTTGCAAATACAAAGTCCTAAGGAATCCACTATTAGAATGAATAAATGAGTTCAGCAAGTTTTCAGGAAATAATATCCCCTCACCATAATCAAGCCATGCATGGTAGCACACACCTAAATCCCAGTACTCTGGGAGGCTGAGGCAGAAGGTTCACAAATTTAAGCCAAACCTGCACTACTTAGTAATTGTCTCAAAAAGAAAAAAATTTAAAAGTACTGAGAATCAGGTGTGGTGACACATGCCTGCAATCTCAACTTTCAGGAGGCTGAAGCAGAATTGTCATGAGTTTTAGGCCAGTTTGGGCAGTAGTTCAAAGTCACTCTGAACTACACAGTGAGACCCTATTGCAAAAAACAATTAAATGCATCCTGAGGCATACACAACACACTATCAAAAAGTGAGACTCAGGGTGGAGATTTAGCTCAGTGGTTCCAGTGCCTGCCTAGCAAGCTCAAGGCCCCTGGTTTGATCCCAGTAACCACATACAACATGGGGCATGGTGACTCACACCCACCAGCAATCAGTACCACTTATCACAATGCTGGGCTTGGTGGCTCACCCCTATAATCCCAGCACTCGGGAGGCAGAGGCAGGAGGATTGCTGAATTTGAGGCTTGCCTGGGCTACATAGTGAGTTTAGGGCTAGCCTGAACTAAAGAAGGAGACCCTGTCTTAAAAAAAAAAAAAGTGAGACTAAAAAAGTAATTCTACTCATAATAGCATCAAAGACAAAGCAAAACCAAGGAATAAATTGAACAAAAAATGCAAAACTACATTTAAGTCTTTGCAATACTAGGTTTTAAACCAGGTTTTGCAATGAGCTACATCTCAGCCTTTTCTGTTGTTTTTAAAATCAATTTCTTGCCAAATTGCCCAGGATAGCCTTGAACTTCTGATCTGCCTCTTTCACCCTCTAGAGTACCTGAGGTGACAGGCATGTACATCTGAGTGTGACTTCAAAGATATGTTTGAGGGCTGGGAATTTAGCTCAAGTGGTACTGTGCCAACCTTGTATGCACAAGGGCCTGAGTTTGATCCCTGGTACCACAAAAAAAAAGTTTGAAAGAAAACAAAAAATAATCTGAATAAAGAAGTTTAAATCAATCCCCGATGTATCAGAAGATTTGAGATTGTTAAAATGGTAATTTTCTCCAAATAAATCTACAGAGCCAATCCAGTTCCCATTAGTTCAGCTTTCCATAGAAACTGGCAAGCTGATACACATGGAATTTCTAAGAAGACAGAACAGCCAAAAAATTGTTTCCAGTGTAGGGCCAAACCTAGGGCCTCACACATGCCTAAGTGTTCTACCACTTAGCTACATCCCTACCCTTTTTATTTCATTTTGAGATGGTCTTATTGCCCATGCTGGTCTTGAATTTGTGATCCTCTTGCCTCAGCTTTCCAAGTAACTGGGATTATAAGCATGGGCTATCATACTTAGTGGCCAAAACAATTTTGAAAAAGAACAATATAGGGAGCCTTATGCTTCCAGATTTCAAAGCTTACCACTATACAATGATAATCAAGACAGTATAGTAGGACACAGTGATACAACACTTGCCTAGCGTGTACAAGGCCCTGAGGTCCAATCCCAGAACTGGGGGGGGGGGCGGTATGCTACTGGCACAAGGATACACAGACAGATCAACAGAATTAACTTGAAGCCAGGCATGGTGCTACATGCCTATAATCCTATCACTTGGGAGGCTAAGCCAGTAGGATTGCAAATTTGAGACCAACCTGGGCTACATGGAAACTGGGTCTCAAAAAAACAAAGAAAAAAAAAAGAATAGAATTGAGAACCCAGAAATAAACACATGCAGCTCTAGTCAACTGATTTTTTAACAAAAGCACCAAGGTGATCTGACCCAATAAAGGAGTCATGTTTAACAAGTGGGACAACTAGATATGTATAAAAGAGGTATCCAGGTGAGGTGACACACACCTGCATTCCCAGCTACTTGGGAGCCTGAGGAAGGAGGGGTGTTTGAGAGCCAAGGAATTCAGGGCCAGTTAAGGGTCCATTTCCTTAAAACAAATAAATAATAAATAAAAACTTCTATACTAATTTCATAGCAGCACTATTCAGAATGGTTTCTAAATGGTAGCAACCCAACTGTCTATCAATTGATTAGCTAAATGTAGTATATCCATGCGAAATAATGTTATTCGGTAATAAAAATAATAAAAGTACTGACATATGCCCCAGCATGGGAGCAAACCTTGAAAATATAATGATAAAATAAAAGATTGGGGAATCAAGAAGGCCAGGAATGGGGAGAGACTGCTCATTGTTATGGTATTTCTTTCTGGGCTCTTGAAAATGTCTTAAAATTAGACTACAGTGCTATTTGCACACTGTGTGAACATACTATCCTATAATCACTGAACTGCACCCTTTGTTTATTCTGTGTCAGGATCTCACTTTGTAGTCTAGACTGGCCTTAAATTCACAGAAATCTTCCTGCCTCAGCCTCCCAATTGCTGGGATTGCTGGCATGCACCACCATCTCCAGCTAAATGCAAGAATTTTTTTTTATGTGTAAAATGTATCAGTGAAGGGGCTGGGATTTAGCTCAGTGGTTCCAGCATCTGCCTTGCAAACTCAGGGTCCTGAGTTCATCCCTAGTACCACATACAACAATGCCGGGTTTTTAAATGCTCACGTTTGTAACCTTAGCACTCTGGAGGCAGAGACAGGAAGATTGCTGTGAGTTAAAGACTTGAGCTCGGGGCCAGACTAAATTACAAAGTGAGACCCTGTCTCAAAACAAAAAAACAGCTGGGTGTGGTGGCTCACGCCTGTAATCCCAGCACTTGGGAGGCAGAGACAGGAGGATTGCTGAGTTCAAGGCTTGCCTGGGCTACATAGTGAGCTCAGGACCAGCCTGAACTACAAAGCGAGACCCTGTCTCAAAAATAAATAAATAAATAAATAAAAATAAAACAAAAAAACCTCAAAAACAATTTAGTCTGGGCCCCAGACAATGGTACAGGTTAGAGGCAAAGGTAGGAAGTGGTGAAGATGCCCCACGTGACCACCCCCTCCTTGGACATTCAGCTACCAGCCTAGGTGTAAGTCTCCATGCTGGACTGGGCTGCAAACCTGGCTGCTGCTCTTTCTCTCACTCCTGACTCGCTGCCCATCTTCTCCATGGGGAATCTCATTCTCCCTTTCAACTCACGCTTTCCGTCTCCAGTTCCCAAGAGCAAAGCCATTCACTTCCTGCTGAGTACTTAGCCCTCTGCCAGGGTCAAGTACTTTTTACTTCACTCACCCTACACGATGGCTAAGTGTGACTGAGATTTTCATTTTATAAATAAGGAAACAAAAGGCCAAGAGACTGCTTTGCTCCAGGCCACAAATCTCAAAGAGGGCAGCAGCCAATCTCACATAAATGTTGCTGGCCTCCACAGGGGGACCTTGGTTATTTCCATCTTTTGCCCATTGTCAATAATGCTGCCAGGGTGGGGGGTAGTTGAACACCTGTTTTCAGAGTTCTTTGGGGGACAAACCGAGAAGTGAAATCTCTGGGTCACACAGTCACTGTATGTTTAAAACTTTGAGGATCTGCTGGACTGTTTTCTATAGCAGTAGCACCATCTTGCATTCCCTCCAACAGGGAGTGAGGATTCCAATTTTTCCATATCCTCATCAGTAATCCTTATTATTTTTCCTTTCTTATTTCTTCTTGGACTCTTATTATTCAACACCAATTTTTTTTTGAGACAGGGTCTCACTTTGTAGTTCAGGCTGGCCCTGAGCTCACTATGGTGCCCAGGCAAGCCGCTGAGAACTCAGCAATCCTCCTGCCTCTGCCTCCCGAGTGCTGGGATTACAGGCGTGCCACGCCCAGCATTCAACACCAATTTGTGCTAATTGGAGAGGCAGGAAACATAGTTGTCGATAATAAAGCCTGAAGTCACTCAACCCTGCTCAACTCCTAGCTCAGCCTGCCTGTCATGACCTGCTCCCTTCTTCTCACCTCGCTAGTTCTTACAGATTTTTTTTTTTTTTTTTTGAGACAGGGTCTCGCTTTGTAGTTCAGGCTGGCCCTGAGCTCACTATGGTGCCCAGGCAAGCCACTGCGAACTCAGCAATCCTCCTGTCTCTGCCTCCTAAATGCTGGGATTACAGGCGTGAGCCACCACGCCCGGCATTGTGGTATGCGGTGTTGATTGTTGGTAGGCGTGAGTCTTCACGCCCAGCCTTCTATGTGGTTACCGGGGATCGAACTCAGGACCTTGCGCTTGCCAGGCAGGCACCGGAACCACTGAGCTAACCCTCCGGCCCAGTTCTTACAGATTTTTTTGTTCATGTGTTTTATCTGTCACCCCCTTCTAGTTTGTATTCAGTATGCCTACCATGAGGCCTCCCTCACTGGTATATCCTTAATGTTCTTTAATTGAAGTAAGAGTAACATAGCATACATTTAACCATTTTAAAGGAAGCAATTCAGGGGCTAGGTATTTAGTTCAGTGGTTCTGGTGTCTGCCTAGCAAGCACAGGGTCCCAAATTTGATCCTAATACCACATACCACAATCCCGGACGTGGTGGCTCACATCTGTAATCCCAGCCCTCGGGAGGCAGAAGCAGGAGGACTACTGTGAATTTGAGGCTAGCCTGGGCTACATAGTGAGTTCAAGGCCAGCCTGAACTACAAAGTGAAACTCTGTCTCAAAAAAAAAAAAAAAAAAAAAAAAAGGAAGCAATTCAGTTGGGGATGTAGCTCAGGCCTAGAGCACTTATGTAGCATGCACAAGGCCCCAACCTTGACCCTCAGACCTATTTTAAAAAAAGAACACTGCACCAGCATTTATTATAATGACAATTGAATGTCTATAACTTCTATCTAAAAGATAAGAAAACATTTTCACAATCCCAAAAGGAAACCCCATACCCGCTATGCAGTCACTCCCCATTCCCCTTCTCCTTATCTATTTTCTTCTCTCCAATCTATTTTCTGTGTCTGTGAATTTGCCAATTTGGTATAAACGGCATCATACAATATATGGTCCTTTGTGACTGCTTATTTTTTCAATAAATGACCCAGGTGTAAGATTGGAGCTTTAGCTCTGCCTGACTCCAAGGTCTAGCTTCATCTCTTCCCCACAGTGGAATATCATGAGGGGACAGAGGACAAGATCCTTGGGAGCAGAGCAAACAGGGTGAGAGGCCTCTGCAAGTTGGAGGTGTACCTTTGCCGTGGCTTCTTCATTGCCCTCCACCACCTTCCTCAGCTTGATGAGATGCCACAGGTCCTCGGTGGGCCCACTGGTCCCCTGGCTGCCCTCTAGCAGTTTGGTGGTAGAGGGCAGGTCCTGCAGTGCGGCCAGCTGGTTCTCCACCTTCTCAATGCGGTTCACCATGTGGTCAAAGATGTTGCTGAGCCACTTCATGGGGCTAAGGATGGGCTGGGTATCTGCTTCCCTGGGCATGAGCATCGCCTGTGAAGGAAGTCCTCATTCCCCGAGAGGACCTTCTTGAGATCAGCCATGTGGATGTGCTCCAGGATGCCCTGAGCACAAGCTGCAAGGCCTTGAAGTTCATCATGCCACACTGTGGTATGGCAACATCGACCAGCTCAGAGAATGTGAGTGAGAAGCTCATCTTGCTAGGGTGGTGTGTCAGCAGGGCTGGGGTTCTTGGGAAAAAGTGGTGGTTTCAGCACTCCTAAATAGCTGCACAGATAGGTCTTCAGAGCCTTGGGGAGGCTTCAAGCCCTACAAGTCGGGGAGGAATGGTCTCTGTCCTGGCGCAGATCAGAGTTTCTGGTTGCTAGGATACGAAAGAATGTGGTCAAATTGACATACTTCTGAGAGCTGGGGGTGGGAGTGCTTGTGGGCAAGCCTCAGCCAGGGTCATGGCTCAATTAATATTTGGTGAATGTTTAAATAGTAAAAGAGTAACCTTTTCATTCAAGTCTTCTCGTTATGTAAGGCTGATGGCTCTTTCAAGAAACATGTAGGGGAAATGATGGAGGAAGCTTGTCCCTTTAGAATCAAGACAGAAGACAGATATTTTTTAGGAGCTGGGAAGGCCTGAGTTTAAGACAAGAGTCTGAAGAACTACACTAGTGTTTTGGACATAGCCAAACACATCTTCCCTCACGATGCTTCAGTTGCTGGGTGGGAAAGCAAGGAAGTGAGAAGGGTTATCATCTGTCCTGAGTCTGGCACATCTCTAAGTCTCCCTGAGCCTGACTGCTCCCCATGCGAGGTGGGGCTCACTGAGACTCCAGGTCTCCTGTGCAGTGTCTTAGTCCTGCTCTACAACTTTTGAGGGCATGGCCACGAGCTGGCTCCTGCAGGGCCAAGGAGCTGCTACTGTCAGGCCCTGTGTCGTCAGTTTGAAGACAGAACGGCAACTTTCTTGTCACAGTCTCCTAGGGAGGCCTGTATGGAAGGCCCTCAACTTTCCATGTGGGGGCCTGAATCCCAGCCCAGTCAGTACTGTGACCTCCCATGCTTGGCACACAGTGCGCAACATAAGCACACGCAGGATTTCCATTCACGAAGGGCCACTCTTGCATGGCTTCCCCATAAAAAAACTGGGAAGTAGTGTTTCACTGCTTTAGACACTCCTCCAAGCCTTCTAGCATGAACCCAGATCCAAGGGCAAGTTCTCCTGATAAAAGGTGTTAGTTAAGGTCCTTCAGAGAGAAGGAACCAGTAGGATACATTGATATAGACATATGGGAAGGGATTTATTAAGGAAACTTTCATGCCATTATGGAGCTGAGGAGTCCCTAGCAGACTGGCTTCAACAGACCCTGGGATAGCTCAGGCCAACTCCAAAGGCTTCAGAACCAGGAAACCCAGTGGTATAAATCGCTCTGAGGTCAAAGGCCTGAGAACCTAGGGACTAGGTTAAATTTTAAAGTTCAAAGGCAGGGAAGTCTGGAGTTTTGGTGTCCAAAGACAGGAGAGGAAAAATGTATCCCTGGACATAGACTGACACACTTGTCTTTTTCCTGTTTTGTTATCTCTAGGCCCCTGGCAGACTGGATAGTGCCCACCAATATCAAGGGCACCTGGTCTGCTCAGACTCACATGCTAATCTCTGGAAACACCCTCAGAGGAACACTAAAAATAATGCTTTTCCAGGTTTCTAAGTATCCTTCAATCTAGTCACATGGATATCTATAGTTAACTATCACATACTTTCATTAATGCCCCACAGTTCCCCACTGTGCTGTAAGATTTAAACACTCAAGTGTGGTGGGGCACTCCTATAAACTCAGCACTTGGAAGGCTGTAGCAGGAGGATGGTTCCAGGTCACTCTGGGATACACAGTGAGTTCAGGGTAGCCTAAACTATGTAGTAAGACCTTGTCTCAAAAACAAAATAAAATTCAAGTGTTGCCTCAAAGTCCTTAGGCCACACAGGGCCCTGAGTTCCCCTGTTCTTGCCAGATGTGTCTCCCCCCAATGAGAAAGGCCCCCAAAACTTGCTAGTACCTCGCCCAGCCATACAAGCTATACCCACCTGGTCCTCACCTTGTGGGCTTCACCTTTTTTCCATGTCTTAAAAATAGTCAAAACAACCAATTGCATCTTCCTGTGGGAACTAGGAGCACCTAATCCCTGTCAGTTCAAAGTTTACTTCCCCTAGTTGCCTGGTTCTCTCTGCTCCCTGGTACATTCTCTCCTCCTTCCCCCGCTGACCCTGCATGCCTAGTGTCCTGCCCTAGGCAGTGAGTATATGTGGCTAATATACCATGTCAATCATCCCTGTCCAGTGCCACATCTGGTGTCTGCTCATCTTGTACTATTGAGGACAGGGATCCCTCCTTGTATAACAGTTGAGCAGAGGTGATCAGAAACTCTCAAGGTATGTTTTCCCTTGAGGCAACAAGTCAACAACCCAAATATGTCCAGCCATGGGAAGACTCTTGGTGGTTTAGCTGGAAGGAACTGATCCTGCAAACTTAGGAAGAACCTTTTTAAAAAAAAAAATTTTTTTTTTTTTTTTTAAGACAGGCTGTCCCTGAGCCGCTGATGGCCAGGTGGCTCTCCAGGAGCCTGGGGGGCCCGGACCCCAGCTTGGGCTTGTCCTGGGGGAGGCCCTTGGGGGACAGCACCGTGAGGGCCATGCTTGGGGCTGCCCTGCTGCCCACGCCCAAGCCACACCATACTCATAGGCACTCTGCCTCTTAAGAGAGTGAGCGGTCACTGAGGTTGGCTGAGCTATCACTGGGGGCTCGATGTGAGCAGCGGGAGGTAACCAGCCAAGCCGGGCCTAGGAGTCCTGAGCTGTGCCCCTGGCCCACAGCCGCAGGTCCAACTCAGTGCTGGATGGCCAAACCCCGGCCTGGGAGAGGGCAGTGGGGGTGAGAGCTCCTCCTTGTCCATGTCCAGGGTGACGTGGCTGTAGCAGGAGGGCATCTCATCCAGTTTGCAGTGGTCCATGCGGTGCAGGGCTGGCTGGGGCTCGGTGTTTGGGCCCATGAGGCGTCCGTGCTGGCACCTCCTCCGTGTGCAGGCTGCGGGAATTGAGGGAGTCATCAATGGACTTGGCCAGAGACTTTACCTGCCGGGAAAAGGCATCCTCCAGTCACTGGAGGCATTCAGAAGGTACCAGACTGGCCTGTCGTTGGTCACCGAGACCTGCTTGCCCTCCAAGTAGGAGCTGTGCACCTTCTCGGGCCCCTCGAGGGAGATCTGCATCGTCATGTTCGGCACCACGATCTGGCCGCGTCATGTGGTTCTCCAACATGGAGCTGCACAGCCGCTCAAAGTTCTTGTTCATCCTGTACTGGCAGGAGGCCGTCTGGATGGTGTGGGCCCCAAACTTGAGTTCTAGCATCTCCACCTGGTGGACAGAGACAGAGTGAGGCGGCCCGGGGTGCTGGCCTGTACAATACCTACCTCCTTCCCCAGCCTGAGGATCTGCAACCTGGAACAGCCCTTGTGTGGCTCAAAGCTGCCCAAGTAAAGTACTGGGAACTGCTGGGGGTGCGGGGGAGACACAGGTGCCAACGTCAGATAAAATAAGTACCACTGGAAGGGGAAGCCAGCTGCAGGTCTGTAATCCCAGCACACTGGGAGGTGGAAGCAGGAGGATTAAACATGTAGGCACCTTAATGATTCTGACTCATTAAAACTTAAACATTTTAGAAAGGGGTTAGAAATGTAGCTCTATGGAAAGGCCCTGGGTTCAGTCCCCAGTACTGGGGGAAATAAAATAGATGGGCAGGGGGACATGGCATGCCAAGCATCCAAATGTCTTCTGTTGCAGGAGCCTCAGCCCTGGCACACCCTGTAGCTTGCAGAATAATGAAAATGCTTCTGGAAAAGCTGCAAGAGCTGAAGTCAGTGCCTCCAGAAACAGAAACCTGAGGTCCATGCAGGTCAAGACATCTGCCAGAGGTCCCAGGATGCCTGGAGGCTGATGGGTATGGGGTTCAAGGCCAGTGAGTTCCTGGTTTCAAGCTGGGCTCCTTCCTCAATAGCCGGATGGGCCTGGGTGACTTGGAACTTGAAGGACCTGTTTCCTCCTCTGCACAATGGGCTGCACAGGGACCCCCCCCCCCCCGCATCCTGGGCGGGTGGGAGAAGATTCAGGCAAGCCTTTACTGAGGCAGACACCAGGCATTCTGCACAGGTGAAGCACAAGGGCTCCCCGGAAGGTGTTTGTGCTGGGGAGGGGCTCAAACTTCCCCATCGAACAGATGGGCAAACTGATGCTTGGAGACTTAGTACACGTATGTCTATAGGCACCCACGCAGAGGCAGCAGATCCTGAAGGACCCGACTTCGACCCCTCCAGCTTTCTCGCTCCCTCACATTAGGAGGCACTGGGGCTAAGCCTGCTCGGCCTGGGTCTGCCAGGGACACAGATCTGGGCCAGAACTGCCTGAACTACTCCAGGTTAAGTCCCGCCTGGCCCACACGGCCATCCTCAGGGCAGGAGGCCAGGCCAAGGCCCTCCCTCCCTGCGTGCTGAGGGGCAGCAGCTCTGGCCGAAGATTATCACCTGGTCGTCCTCGCTCAGGCCACACAGGCGGTGCCGCAGCTCCTCGCAGGTCTCCAGTGCCCGTGGGTGCTGCGCCCGGGCGGCGACACCGATGTAGGCGTGCAGTGGACAGTGCCAAGGGACGGCGGGGGGTCCAGACCGCTTTCCCGAGGGCGGCCAGTTTCGCGCCCGCGTCAACGAGATAGGGGGAGGACGGCGGCGGCTCCAGGGCAGCGCTGTCGGACCTGCTCAGAAGCGGAGAGGCCGGAATGACAGAGATGGCGCCTGTGGGAGGATGTCTTCCCAGCGCGCCCTGGCCCCGCTCCCGACACGTCGTGCCCCGCCCCGCCCCGCCCCGCTTGCAGCACGTGATCGCCTTGATTTGCTCCCCTTCGTCCGCAGGGCAGGCCCGGGTCGCGCAGCTTTCCCTCCTACCTTGCTCATCTAGAGAACTCAGACCAGGGAGGCGGGGTCCTCAGGGACTCCCCACCTGCTGCCTTTGCTGGCTCTGCACCACCTGTTTCACGCCTTCCTCCACAGGCTTGTAGGGATCACCCCGTGCGTGGGTCAGGAAATAAGCAGTGGATGGGATTTTGTACGGCAGGCTCCAGCAAAGGTGGAACTCAGACATAAGGAGCCCGATGGGGGAACCGTTTGGAAGAGAGGAATAAACACACTTGAGCTAGGGCTGGAGGTCAGATGGGAGGAGTGCCCCGACAGGAGGAGGCCACAGGGTCTCACCAGAGAGACAGGGCACAGCTTACTGCATCTGGGCAAAGGCTGAAGGACCCCAGAGGGGCAGAGGTGAGGGAGAGTTAGGGCCCAGGCAGCCAGCTGGGGGGGGGGGGGCTCCCCAGGGAGCAAAGGGAACCTGAGCCAGCCAATTCAGACCTCCAGGAGGCAGCGACCCTGCCCCCCTGAGCAAGGCCCACAGTTTGGAGAAGCCCTGTCCCCTTTCTGCTTCTTAGTTCTTTTCCTTTGGTCCCAGTCTCTACGCCAGCTTTTACCATGCAACTGTCTGTTTTACGTACCCTTTTCAAGGAAAACTTTTCATTAATTGACCAAATTCACTTGTTCTATTTTCTAAATCATAAATTTATGCTTTTACCTTTGTTCCTTTGTTTCATTTTCTTGCAGTCATTTTGCATTTTTTTGTTACTCCTTAAGTTGAATGTACTTTGCCCATTTCTCTTACCTTTTATAAAATATTTTGCAAATGCACACACACTCACTTCCCCCCTCAAATATTCAAACAAAGCACATACAAGTAGCAAGGACACTCCAAATTGTAAAATAACCATTCCAAAGTCAAGCACAACTTATTCATGGCCAGTGAAGGTGACTGTTATCCCAGCTACTACTGGGTGCATTCGGACAGGTATTGCACTATGATGTATAGAGATATCAATTTACACAGTATGGCCATGCTAATTGTAAATCCAGAAGTAAATTAAATTTTAATTTAAAAAAAAGCTAAAGTGAAACTACAGGATGTTTTTATTTGGATTTCCCAGACTTCCCCCCCACCCCAGAGATTAGTTCCTTAAAGGCCTCTTGAAAGTAATATCATGAAGTTTGGGCTTCATTGAGTTAGCTCATTGTTTCTTCTGGCACCTTCCCTGGAAGTGCAAGGTCCTGAATTCAATCTACTATACCTAAAAACAAAACAAAACAAAGAAAAGAAAAAATAAAAATCATGCGATTAAATTGATATTATTAAATTGCTAATAATTTCAGCCTTGAACTGTGTGCTGTTATTTCTTGGTTAAAAATGAAGAAGTTACAACACTTACATGTTTTCCTACCTCTCCTCATTCACGAATTTTGTGAATTTTATTACTTTTTTTTTTTTGCTTTTTGAGACAAGGTCTCGCTTTGTAGTTCGGCTTGCCCTGAGCTCACTATGGTGCCCAAGCAAGCCGCCGCGAACTCAGCAATCCTCCTGTCTCTGCCTCCCGAGTGCTGGGATGACAGGCATGACCCACCACGTCTGGCATTGTGGTATGTGGTGTTGATTGTTGGTGGGCGTGTCTCCATGCCCAGCATTATATGTGGTTACCGGGGATCGAACTCAGGACCTTGCGCTTGCGAGGCAGGTGCCGGAACCACTGAGCTAACCCTCCGGCCCTTTATTACTATTTTTACATTGTCAGGCTCTATGACACTTGTATTCTGCTTAGTTACCATGAATTCTGCTTAGTAACTGCACAATTTAGTTCTCCTCTTATAAATGGGTATTTAAGGAGATTTGATGTCGAATACCAATCTTCTTATGGCTTTTGCATTCATGAATTTTAATATTTTAATTGCCTTTTCCTTGTTGTGTTTGAGGTACCACAGAAAACATTTGTTTCTTTGTTTGCTGGGACCAGGGACTGAACTCAGAACGCTGAATTATGTCCCCACCCCACCCCACCCTTTATATTATGAGACAGGGTCTAAATTGCCCTGGCTGGCCTTGAACTTCGGAACCTTTTGTATCAATCTCCTAAGTAGAACAGATTCACCTTACTTTTACTCTCCCCTTCTTCCCTCCCCCCCCAAAAAAATCCGCCTTAAGTTATATAAGTGGAATGAATTTTGCTTCCTTTGGCTTGAAAATGCAAAGCCGAGGTGGAAAGAGGCAGCTGCAGGTTTACACAGAGGATAAGGGGGGATTCTGGGCCTGAGAAGCAGCTCAGGCCTCTGAGCCTTTTTTTCATTTTTGCTGACAGGATCTTGTTTTGTAGTTGAGGCTGACCTTGAACTCACTATGCAGCCAGGCAAGTCTAGAACTCAGCAGTCCTCCTGCCTCTGCCCTCCTGAGTGCTAGGATTAAAGTTATGAGCCACCACCACCATTGGCTTTTTTTTTTTTTTAATCAGACCCAGAAACTCCTATAGAGACTGTGCTGCCTCACTTGATGTCTCTGGCAAGAAAGGGTGTTCACAGCCTCAGCGAGCCCTTTGCTGCTAGACAGGGGCAGAGGCTGGGCTGGCTGGATGCACAGAGCCAGCCTCAGGGCTGCTCCTGGAAGTAGCCAGGCCCTGTGTACTGCTGCCGAGTTCAGAGCTGTGCCCCTAGAGCCCCCGGGTAGGGGGGCACTTGCCTCTCTAAGGACCTGTCCCTGGAAGCTTGGGATGGAGAATTTCTGTCGATAGCAACAAACTGGGGACAAGAGAGTTGACCTTCTGCAGAGTCATTTGGTGGACTCTTACATCTGTCTCTCCAGTTCAGAGGGTCCCTCAGAGCCAGAGCAGGCCCGGTACCTCTGGAGCTCCATCGCAGGGCCCAGGGTCTGGCATCCTGAGGCCTTGCGCCTGTGTGGAGTCAGTATACTGCAAAGCACTCCCAAACGCCATTTCCACGTTAGCAGAGGAGCGCTTTGGGGCTGACAAACCGCCAGGAGAGCAGACCCTGGGCTGCCACTGCTCCAGCTGCCCGGGGTTCCTCTAGCCCAGGAGGCAAAGCCCAGACATCTGGGTCGCGGTCCTCCGCGCAGCCTCCAGGTGGCGCTGGGGCTCCGTGAGTCGCAGATAAAGAGCCCTCTCCTTTCCAGGCTTGGCCTAGGGGAAAGCTGGGAAAGAAGGCCCACTCCCCGCTTGACTTCCTCCTGCAGTGGGGAGAGTGACACTGTCTAGTGGGAATGGGTAAGGCACACTGTGACTGAAAGGAGAGGGCAGAAATGCCTGTTGTGGCCTCGGAGATGAAAAGGATAAGGTGAGGGTGTTCTATATTTTGTATTTGTTGAGACAACTCTGGCTATGTAGTCCACTCTGGCCTTGAACTCACTATGTAGTCTTACCTGGCCCTGAACTCACTGTGCAGTCCAGGGTGGCCTCAAATGCACAACGATTCTCCTGCCTCAGCTTCCTAAGTGCTGGGATGACAGGCGGGCGCCACTGCACTGCGCTGGCTCCACTATTGAGTAATGTCCTGGGCAAACTCCTGAGACCACTGATCAGGGTAGGGTTGTGCTTAGAGGTTGCTCACTAAGGAAGGCTCCGAGGGTGTCCTCAAGGAGGGACCCTTAAAAACTGTGTTCCACACGCATTAGTCCTGTTACCTCCATGGACCTGCACAGCCGCAGCCTGGTGAGTCTCTTCGAGCTGCTTCCGTGGACAGAAAACTGAGATTCAATGAGGCTGGGATGTGACTGGAGCCCAGTGTTAGTGTGTGGTGTGCATCAGCAAGCGAGCACACCCTGGAGGGAGCTGGACGGGAGGGTGTGCAGGGTACCTGGGCTGGGGACACCGGGCCTTCTTAGGCCACATCCCAAGGCCATCAGCTGCCCCAGGCTGAAACAACCAGCAGAAGGTTGGCCTGGGTGCCCCCCAGGTGCACCCTCTTCTATCTGCACAGCCAACTCCCCGAGGGCAGGTCCATCCAGTCCACACTGTGCTGTGATTGCAGACTGACTTCAGGGGAGAGTGAATGAGACCCGTGACATTGTGAGGGCCACATCCTTTTTGCTGCTGTCTCAGCTGCTCCCCACCTAGACATCTCTGAGGGTGACTGTCTCAGCTCATTGATGTGCCTGTCTTGAGGACAGGACTCAGGAGAGGTAGCCTGCTGCTGAGCTACATCTCTAGCCCTTTGTATTTCGAGACAGGATCTTGCTAAGTTGCTCAGGCTGGCCTGGAACATGTGATCTTCCTGCCTCAGTTTCCTGAGGAGCTGGGTTTACAGGTATGTGCCACCACACCAGCAGTTTCCTTTTGTAATGGCTGAAGTTCCCTTGCCCAAGGCAGTAGCCTCTCTGTAAATTATCACTAGGTCCCCTCTGTAAATTCTGTTTTGTTTTGTTTTTTTTTTTAGACAGGGTCTCACTTTGTAGTTCAGGCTGGCCCTGAGCTCACTGTGTAGTCCAGGCAAGCCTCGAACTCAGCAATCCTCCTGTCTCTGCCTCCTGAGTGCTGGGATTATGGGCGTGAGCCACCACGCCCGGCCCCTCTGTAAATTCTAATCTCACAAGTACCACTGACATGGTGTGATGTGGCTGCCCGGAATTCAGGGGGAAAGTTCAGCTTTGGAGCCTCAAGGACGCAGCCAAAGCCTGTCAGATGGTGGGGACGGCCCCACACTCCATGTTTTCATTGTGGTGAAAGACAGATAACAAAAGCAACCACTTTAATAACTCGGTAGCATCAAATACATCTGCACTGTTACAGGTCACCACTGTCCATCTCCAGGCCTCTTCCTTACCCTAGTTACAGGCCCTGCACCTTTACACAAGCATTCCCTGTCCCCTCCCCCAGCCTCTGGTGACCAACTCTGTACTCTGTTTCCGTGAAAATGGCTACTCTAGACACTTGCCACAAGTGAATAGCGTAGTATTTCTCTTTTCATGACTGGCTTTTCCCACTGAATATAATGTCCTCAGGTTCACCCATGGTACATCACAATGGTAGTGAACCCAGGGACATGGGCCACAGTGGGGTATTTGTATTCTTGAAAGCTCTAAAAGGTTCACCCACACTGTATAGCATCACAATTTTCTTCCTTTTCATGTCTAATATTCCACACATAGAGTACATAGTCACTTGTTCCTGGACATTTGGATTGTTTTTACCACTTGGCTATTGTGTATTGTTCTGCAATGAATGTGGGTGTGCAAATACCCCTCGCTTCAATTCTTTTTTTTTTTTTTTTTTTTTGAGACAGGGTCTCACTTTGTAGTTCAGGCTGGCTCTGAGCTCACTATGTAGCCCAGGCAAGCCTCGAACTCAGCAATCCTACTGTCTCTGCATCCCGAGTGCTGGGATTACAGTGGAGAGCAACCACGCCTGGCACTGTGGTATGCAGTGTTGATTGCTGGTGGGTGTGAGTCACCACGCCCAGCACTGTATGTGGTTACAGGGGATCAAACTCAGGACCTTGGGCTTGCGAGGCAGGCGCCAGAAACACTGAGCTAAATCTCTGGCCCCTGTCATGTCAGTTCTTTTGGGTATATCCAGAATTGCAATTGCTGATCATCCGGTAATTCTACTTTTAGTATTTGAGGGATGGCCATATTATTTTCCACACTGGCTACACCATTTTGTATTCTCCTAGGCATGCATTTATTTTTAAATTGGATGATGATATTCAAAACTTTTTTTTAAAAAAGCCTTCTTTTTCCTGTCCACAGCATTAGTGCAGGTGGAAGACAGGTAGGTGGATAGACAGGTGGGCCCTGGAGACATACAGCCTTCTTCTGCTTAAAGTATTGGCATGACTCAAAACTTGGACTCTAAATGCAGCTGATTTTTAAAGTTTATGTGACATATATCAGGCAAATGCTGAACTTCCATATATTTCCTGCTATAATATTCATAGCCACCATTGCCTTTTTCTGGCCACAATTTCATGCTCCCCTGTTCCTTCAGGCTAGTTCCCTGCTCTCAGGTGCTCACTATATAAAAACTCTTCATATCCCTAATCATATATGTTCCAAAATGGTCTCACAGTTTACTCTTTTTTTTTTTTTTTTTGAGACAGGGTCTCTCTTTGTAGTTCAGGCTGGCTCTGAGCTCACTATGTAGCCTAGGCAAGCTTCGAACTCAGCAATCCTCCTGTCTCTGCCTCCCGAGTGCTGGGATTACAGGAGTGAGCCACCATACCCGGCATTGTGGTGTGTAGTATTGATTGCTGGTGGGTGTGAGTTTCCACGCCAGCATTGTATGTGGTCACTGGGGATCGAACTCAGGACCTTGGGCTTGTGAGGCAGGCGCCAGAACCACTGAGCTAACCCTCCGGCCCGAGTTTACTCTTTTTTAAAAAAAATCTAATTTTTATATGATTAAATCTTTTTATTCTTTTTGGTGGTACTAGGGATCGAACTCAGGCCCTTATGCTTCCAAGGTAGGCACAGTACCCTCTGAGCTAAATCCCCAGGCCTGATTAAATCTATCTGTATGGTAATTGAAGGTGCCTCCTTTGCTCTTATGCTTAGAATTGCTTATCCTAACTGAAGGGAAATAAACATTTTCCTCTGTGTCCTTCTGTTTTGGTACATTTGGCTCTTAAACTTGGTGTTTCCTAATTAAGGGTGTGCATGGAAAGTAATGGGAGAAGCCAAGCACAGTGGTGCAAGCCTATAATGCTAGTAGTACTTGGAAGCCTGAGGCAGGACTAGCAACATAAAACAGAAAGAAAATCAACATAAAGCACAATTAAAACATAGGGTGGTTTTCTGACTCTGAATATCCTTGTCTCGCTCTGTCCAGATCTCTCCAGAGCCTGGACAGTGAGGTAGAGGTAAGGAGAGAAGTTTGGAAATTTTGGAAAAAATGCCACAAATGATTCAGATGCAAACCTGTGATTATGGGCTTCCTCTGGGATATATGTGGCATAAGAGAAGATCTAACTATAATGTGTTTTTATAATAGTGGCTTGTGCAAAAATAATTTATTAAAGGTAATTCTCTCCCCATCCAATGAAATGACACTGATCCTGTACAATCTGCCAGGGTTTGGTTCTGTGACCCCCCTCCGACACCAAACTCCACAGTTGCTCTATTCCCTTATATAAAAGGGCACAGACTCTATACACATCCTCCAGTACACTTTAAATAATCTCTAGGTTACTTTTTTTATTTTGAGACAGGGTCTTGCTTTGTAGTTCAGGCTGGCCCTGAGCTCACTATGGTGCCCAGGTAAGCCGCCGCGAACTCAGCAATCCTCCTGTCTCTGCCTCCCGAGTGCTGGGATTACAGGCGTGAGCCACCACGCCCTGCATTGTGGTATGTGGTGTTGATTGTTGGTGGGCGTGAGTCTCCACACCCAGCATTATATGTGGTTACCAGGAATCGAACTCAGGACCTTGTGCTTGTGAGGCAGGTGCAGGAACCACTGAGCTAACCCTCTGGCCCTCTCTAGGTTACTTATAATACCTCCTACAATGTGAATGTTCTGTAAATAGCAGTTGTACGTACTGTTTAAGGATAATGAAAAGGAAAAGAAGTCCATCCATTCTTAGTACAGATGCAGCCAGCATGGGCCCCGCCACATTTTTTGAGCCCCACTTGGTCGAATCTGCAGTCATGGAGTTCTCCAGTTGTACAGTGTAGCTTGTGAGTGGAGTGCTTGCCTAGCATGGGTGAGAGTTTGGGTTCAATCCCAAGCACTGAAAAAAAAGTTATAGACTAATTCTGAATTACAACCCAGTGACAGTTGCTCTTCCCTGCAAAGACTGTGTGTTTATGCTGTGGTCTTGCTGGCTCCTGGGCCATTTAGAACCCTGTGACTCTGGAATCCTAGGATTTGTGACCTTTACCAGGACTTTGGTCCCAACAGGGATTTCCAGCAGACCTGGTGTCCTTGTTGGGCTGGACTTGCCCCTCACATCTTGCTGAGTCCTTTCCCGTTGGAGCAATATCTCAGCCCCAAGCTCTGACTCAGTTGCACTGGACTTTGTCTAACCACTCTCTGACTTTGGGCTTCAGGCTACCACCCCTGGGGCTGCTTGCTGACAACCCTCCCGGGCTCTGGGTTCTTGGAGGGGAAGGACATCGAGATGAACCTCTCCCGCACTCCAGCAGCTGAAACCATGGATCGGGAAGCTGCCCAGCCCTGAAGGCAGGAAACCAGACCGCCCACCACTCTATTAGGAGCGGGAATGGGGACAGGAAGTCACCCTGTGCCTGGAAGCTTGCAAACCATTTGCCCTTTCACAGTGAGGCTGACAGGACAGACTTGAGCAAGGCTGTTAATCAGCTCAAGGGACGTGACATCAAACCCGACCACAGACCTAAGAGTATGTCTGGGCCTGGTCCTCCCCTGTCCTGCAGAGGTAATTTTCAAAGGCATGGAGGTGAGGTTTCAAACCTGACCGTAAAGCACGCCCCATTTTAGGTGAGTTGATGAGCAGGTAATTAGAACACTCAAAAGGCTGGCCACTGGGAACACACAGCAGGACAGGGAGTTTCTGGACCTCTCCCTTCCCAAGGGTGCCTTCTTATCGGGCCGAAGCATTCATCGGAGAGAGAGAATAGCCTTGTCAGGCAGCAGCCACTTGGTCTGTCCTGCTTCTCCAGCAGCTCAGCATATCACTGTGCCTCAGTTGTGCCCCTTCTACTGTGGGGTTCTCCCTTGGGCCTCCAAAGCCCATGTGGGCAGTCTGAGTCCCTCTCTTACTTAACTGATCTCCCCCAAGTACCTGGCAGGTGATTACTCCTCCCTTAGAGTCCTCTCTGGACTGGTTCCTACCTCTCAAGTCTTTGCGGGACATCTCTCCTTCCACTCTGAAAACATCTGTCCAGACCCTGACCTTGACCCTTTCCTTGCTCCACATGTCAGTTCACCCCTCATTCCACCCCTGAGGCTTTGCCTCTTGTATTAATCTGTTTCCTGTTGCTATAGCAAAATACCTGAGGTTGAATAGAATAAAAAAGAAGTTTACTTAGCTCACAGTTTTGGAGGGTTAAAGTCGAAGATTGGGTGATCCTGTCAGTTCAGATTCTGATGAGGACCCCACTGGTTGAGTCACATTAGAGCTCATGGTATCACAGTAGGAAAGGTCACATGGTGAGACAGGAAGACAGAAGGCAGGGAGGAGCTGTCTCTCTTTTTTGTAGCAATTCACTCTTGCGGGAACTAACCAGAGTTCCCCAAGAGCAGCTTTACTCTCTCAGACGGCAGTGGCTGCAATGACAGTCCTACCACAGGCCTACTTGTGGAGATCCCACCACTGCTGCACTGTTGCCCAAAGACCACACTTCTAACTCGGGATGTTTTGTGGGGGACAAACACATCCAAACATAGCACCTCCTGTTGTATGTGGACAGGAGGCCCCTGTCCTGTGAGCCTTTGACCTACACTCAGGCTCCTCTCACTCCTTGTGCCTATACAGCTTTATGACTCTGTAGTCAGAGTCACCCTTGCCTCCTGCCTTAGCAGAGGCACTTCCAGGTGGTTTGACTCCATCTCATCTCACTTCTTCTGCTCACCCACCAGAGTGGCTGCCAAACACACAGTCTTCCACACCAGCATCCAGTGGCTGAGGTTTCCAATGATCGCTTCTTCTACAGTTTTTTTTTTATGAGGTATGATTTATATAAGCTAAAACACATAGATTGGACTGATTTTTTTAAGTAAAGTGTTTATTGGTGCATTTTCAATATACATAACGATAACACTCATCATAGGGAATTTGCACCTATACATGATATATCCTGCCTCTTCTTTTTTTTTTTTTCTGTTCTTCCCTCAAGCCCCCCTGCCCAAGGCAAAAAGCTTTGTTTCTATTTTTCCCTTCTGGTTTTACTTTTTTCCTTGTCCTTTTTTTCTACCCCCTTCTTTTAGGTCTTTGATCCACTTTGAATTTAGATTAAAGCATGGTGAAAGGTACAGATCTAGCTTCGATCTTTAGCATGTGGAAAGCCAGTTTTTCCAGCACCATTTATCAAAGAGCCTCTTTCTTCCGGTGAAGATGTTTGGCTCCTTTTTCAAAGATAAAGTAGTTCAGCATGTCTGGAGTTGTTTTTGCATCTTCCCTTCTGTTCCATTGATCCTTAGGGCTGTTCTTTTGCCAGTATCATGCTGTTTGTAATCACAGTAGCTTTGCAGTATAATTTCAAGTCAGGGATTGTGATGCCCCCTGCCTTGCCTTTGTTGCCCATCATTGTTTTTGTTATTCTAGGTTTTTTCTGGTTCCAAATGAATTTGAGGATTGGTTTTTCCAATTCTGTGAGAGATGCCACTAGAATTTTGATCAGAATTTCATTAAGTCTGTGTAACAATTTTTGAAATATGGCCATTTTCACTATATTGGTTCTTCTGCCCAAGAATAAGAGCTATCCTCTCATTTTCTGAAATCCTCTTCAATCTCCTTTTTCAGGGCAGTGTAGTTTTCAGTGTAGAGGTTTTTTCCTTCCTACATCAGATTGGTTCATAGGTATTTCATTTTTAGGGGGGTGCTACTGTGTGAGGTGTTATTTCCCTAATTTCTCTCTCAGTGAGTTGGTTGTTTTTGCACAGGAAGACTATGGATTTTTTAGTCTTGACTTCATATTCAGGTATAATACTGAGTTTATTAAATCTAGTAGTCTTTTGGTGGGGCTTTTGTGGTCGTCTATGGACTGTACCATGTCATCAGCAAATAATGATTTAATTTCTTCCTTTCCTATCCTTATTTCTTTTATTTCTTTCTCTTGTTTAATCACTCTGGCTAGTGTTTCCAGAACTGTACTGAATAAGAGTGGTGACAGAGGACATCTTTGTCTTATTCCCTATTTTAGAGTGGAAGATTTAGGTTTTTGTCCATTTAGTATGATATTGGCTGTTAGTTTGTCATGGGGAGATTTTATCCAATTGGGATAATGACCATCTATACCAATTTCCTGTAGGTTTTTTTTTTTTTATCATGAATGGAGATTGGACCTTGTCAAATGCCTTTTCTGCTTCTATTGAGAGGATGATGTGAGGGTTTTTGGCTCTGTTAATATAGTGTATTACATGTATTGATTTGCATATGTTGAACCATATCCCTGTGTCACTGAGATGAATCCTATTTAGCCATGGTGTATAAACTTCTTAATGATTTGCTGCATTCTGTTTGCACCAGCATCTTATTGAGGATTTTTGCATCTATGTTCATTAGGGAGTTCTCAAAGTAAGAACTGATATTCTGTCCTCACATTGGCTTGTTTTGCTGCATATACTTTCAAAGGAGTTGTAATATCCTGACTATCTGTTTGAGTTTGTTTCATGGATTCCATTTCTTTCCTCTGTTGGGCACTCATGGTTTTCCATCATTTTCTTTTTTTTTTTTTTTTTTTTTTTTTTTTTTTTTTTTTTTTTTTTTTTTTTTTTTTTTTTAGACAGGGTCTCGCTTTGTAGTTCAGGCTGACTCTGAGCTTACTATGTAGTCCAGGCAAGCCTCGAACTCAGCAATCCTCCTGTCTCTGCCTCCCGAGTGCTGGGATTACAGGCGTGAGCCACCACGCCCGGCTCCATCATTTTCTTGAACTCCTCTATTTTCTTAATCTGTATTGTCCTAGAGTCACTAAGCATGTCTTTCATTCGGTCACCATCTCTGTGGTTATATGAGAAATTATTTCTGCTTTGATTTTTTTGTCTAGAACCTTGTTCCTCTGCTTTATTACTTCTGCTTTACCATTTCAGAGAGTCCAGGCAGGTGGTTTTTGGATTGTTCCACCTCACTCTCCCTTGGGTTGGCCTTTGGTGAGCCAAACATCTGGGGGTTGCATCTTGTTTAAGCGTTGTCTCATTCTCTATTTTAAGACTTTTAGGAAATCTCAGTCTTGGTCTACCAGGAAGAACAACTGATTAGCACAATGGTGTCACTTTGGCTGAAGTAGTACAGTCAACAATAACAAAAGCATCAAATACAGCCCAGAAAATGACAGACTATGGTAACCATTAATTTGCCATCTTTAACCAGCTGAACTAGATTTGTGATTATATAACAAAATCTAAAATGAACTAGGAAATTGTATGCAGTATATAGGCCCCTAAGATGCTTTTACACTTAGGGGAGAAGATTTAAAAGAGGTTAGGTGGAAAAAATATAGAGAAATAGAGAAGAGGAATATACTAAAAGCAAGGCTGGAGGATAAACAAAGATTGTACAAACCTTAGGAAACTGGTAAAGAAGACAGAAGGAAAAGAGACAAGGTCTTGCTGCTGGCCTTGAACTCATAAATAGCCCAGGCTTTGAGTTTTACATGAAATTATAGAGCTGTACCAGCATCACCTTCGCTCAGTTTTGTTTGTGTTTTTTTCTTTCTTTTCTTTTCCTGTTTTTTTTTTTTTTTTTTGAGACAGGGTCTCACTTTGTAATTCAGGCTGGCACTGAGCTCACTATGTAGCCCAATCTAGTCTCAAACTAGCAATCGTCCTGCCTCTGCCTCCCGAGTGTTGGTATGACAGTCATGAATCACCATATCCGGAGTTGTGGTATGTGGTACTGATTGCTGGTGGGTGTGAGTCACTATACCCGGCATTGTAGTATATGGTTACCGGGGATCAAACTTAGGATCTTGTGCTTGCAAGGTAGATGCTGGAACCACTGAGCTAAATCTCTGGCCCTTGGCTCAGTTTTAAAACATTTCCATTACCCAAAAAGCTTTCTGCTCTTTGCAGTTCCCACTTCCTGTTCCATTCCTCACTTAATGTAGCCGTCAGCCTGCTTCCTACATAGAGATCTGCCCTTTTTAGACATTGACCATGTATTTTTCCTTAATTCACCTCAGAAGACCAGCCAGCAAAGTGAAGGGCTTGCTCTGGAGAGGTGACATCAACAAAAACTGTGGAATAAGAGCCTATGCAAATTTCTCCAGAAAACTGGTGACAACACTGGCAGTATCATGAGCTGGCAAAGTTATCAACACAGGGTAGGGGTGTCACTCATGGAGTGCTTAGCTAGCATGCATCAGGCCCTGGGTTCAATCCCCAGCACAGAATAAAAACAAAACAAAACCCCAAAATACACGAAGCCAACACTAACCAATTGAAGAGAGAAATAATTCAACAATAAATATTTCAAGAGCTCACTTTCAGGAAATCAAGAAGGAAATAGAGGAGTTGAGCAACACTCCAATAGAGAAATAGACTTTCTTTCTTTTCAAGTATACATAGAAATCTGGAATTTATAGACTTTATATTAGGCTATCAAACAAGTCTCAGCAGATTTAGAAAGATTTAAATCATACAAAAATGCCATCTCCAAGTACAATGGAATGAAATCAATAACAGAGGGAAATCTGAGAAATTAAAAAACCTATGGAAGAGAAGCCAGGCTTGGTGCTGCATGCCTATAATCCTAGCACTTGGGAGGCTGAGGCAGAAAGATTGCAAAATGGAAACCAGCCTGAACTACATAGTGAGATCAAGGCCAACCTGGACTACATAGATTGTCTCATGAAACAAACAACAATACAAATGTGGACAAAACATCAATATGAAATGAAAAGTATCTGGGGCTGGAGATTTAGCTCAGTGGTTCCAGCACCTGCCTCGCAAGCGCAAGGTCCTGAGTTCAATCCCCAGTAACCACATACAATGCTGGGC